>CAJNDT010005985.1:225887-263387 GCA_905221615.1 Symbiodinium sp. CCMP2592
GGTCTCGGCCCAAAAACCCTGAAATTCAGGTTCGAGGTCTGCAGAGCTTTGCAATGGTCCAAAGCCTCAGCCTCCGCACCCGACGTCTTAACCCAAAATGTCTGAAGCCTCGTTTAGGATTTTTGCTGTAGTGCGCAGGGTTTAGGGTGTAGAGCTTAGGGTGTGGGGGTTTAGGGTACCCGTCTTAAAAGCCTGGTAAGCAAATCGGCTTGGCAGGTACCCTTGGTCTTCATCCAATCTTTGATGACGCTGCTTGGCTCAGTCAGGGAAGGGCCAAAAATCCATGAGCCCTAAACCTCAACGCTGAACCCTAAAACCCTTACCCTGAGCCTCGAAGCCTTCTTCAACCCCAAGTCTAGAGCCATAAGCCCTCAAAGCCCCAACCCTCAGACTTCAAAGGAGATTGCTGTGAATTTCGGAACGGGGGTCTCACAGTTTTCGGGTATCAGCTTTTGGGCTTTGTGTTTCGGGCTAAGGCTCTGGGGATACTCGGGTTTATTGTTGAAGGTTGACGACTAAAGATTCTGCTTGCAAGTTTGCGGCTTATGGTTGAGAGTTAGCATCTACACCATGCGTTGTGGAGGCGAAAGCCTAAACTTGTTCGGTAGGGTTTCCCACTAATGCTACCGTAAAGAGCTTCGATGCAGGCTTCGGAGTCAAGCCGAGCCCTCTCCCCTGGATTCCTGGCCTAAGGCTGGGGCTCTGCTATGTTGTCATGCCTTGCGCTCAGAGCATGAAGTGGGCACTGTGGTATATCGGATTGAGGGCTTAGGGCTTCCCGGGTTTACGGTCTGGGCTCCTTAGGGTTTAGGGCGTGATGCAGGGTCCTTGATCATTTGAACCTTAATGGCTTGAGGGTTCTGCAAAATACATTCCAGCATAATATTTGTCAAAGCCCTATTCTCAGTATCAAGGCCTCCACATCAGGTCTTGAGGTTCAGTTCATGTCAGTGTGGCTCTGCTTATGGTGCCTTGCCACCCACTCAGCCACGGGCTCTTTCACAAGTTGTTCTTCAACTGCTGTCCCAGACTTGGGGGGTGGGTTGAGGGGCAGGTTCGCTTGAAGTCTAACAATTACTGTTGAAGTCGTCGCCTCTTAAAGCCCTCAAGCTGAAACCCTGCGCTCCCATTCTCAAGCTCCGAACCCCAATAGTTCTCAGCCCGAAATTTTGCAGGCTAAACACCCTCAGCCATAAAACCCTCCCAGAAACTCTATAATCGAAGCCCTACAGGATGGAAGTGTGAGGATAGTCAGAGTAGTGTTTGGGCAGGTCTCTTTGCTCTAACTGTCTCAGGGAACCCAAGGAATAACACTACATATTCAAGCCTCGGGCCCTGCATAAGCCAGAAATCTACTGCAAGTTTTTTCATGCAGGCTAGAAACCAAAGTCAGCCCTAAGACTCTAAGCCTTATACCTTAGAAGCTGCCCCCCGCCCTGTAATCGCGACTATAAGGATTATATTAGTGCCCTATTATATTCCTTTTATACCACTATTACAGGGTGGGAGCCCCTTCTAACTTATACCTGCCAAAACCTGAACTTCGAAACCCCAAACTCGAACCCCACGGTAGACCGTAAACCCCTAAATCCCAAACCTGGAGTAGAAGCATTACCGCACGGTGGAACCCCCCCGTAAATCTTAAACCCCTAAACTCTAAACCCGACGGTAGAACCCGTAAAGAGCGGGGCTCGAACTCGGAAGTTTCGCCCACTTTGAGGTCCTTGAACGGCAACTTCTGGCCTGGAGCCCAGTGGGGGCTTAGTAGAGCTTTTAGGTTTTAGGGTTTAGGAGGTTTGAGCTAACGCGCCCCTTAGCGACCATGGTGTTTTGGCATAGTTTTAAGGTTTGGGGTCCAGGGTTGGGGGGGGGGGTCTGGTGACGTCCACTCGACCACGTCGTCGTAAGCAGCACCACCACCAACACCACCGACCACCGCTGCCACTGTCCTCGTCGGCAGCATGCACTCTAAAGTACTCGGGCGCATTCTGTACATTTGCCGTGTGCCGGCTTCTGCAACACGTTGGTTCATGGCCATGGTGTTCATACACATTCTCATGACACATGCTCATGGATGTCAGCTGCTTCTTGGCTTCAGAGCTCTACCGCACCTTCTTCATGTTGCCAGCCGGCAGCTCCGATTCTTGTGCTGGCTGTCCTGCCTCCTGGCCTTCGTCTTGGTGCTTCGCAAGCACGGCGTCGCCTTGCCTGCGAATCTGGGCGGATTTGCTCGGTTCTGCTTCGATGATGTTCACGATGCATGGCGTGCCTCTTGCCTGACATCTTGGGCTTTGTACTTGCTGCCATTTCTTTCCGCTGCGGCTTTCCACTCAGATTGTGACAGGCCCTTGGACGATGCTGCGATCCTCGTGCTTCATGCACTCTTTTCCGAGACCTCGGTCAACCGTGCAGGCGCCTTCCCTTGGACGGCTTTGGTTTCCTCGGCGACTGCTCTGGCATGGGTCTACTCCAGTGTGTACTCGCAGCCACTTCAGAGAGATGCGCAGCTTTTCAAAGATCGCTTGGCTTCTGCCATGAGCGAGCGATGGGGTCTGCTCGATCAGCTCTGGAGGCATCTGAAGCGCTACGTGCCGAGCACCCTGGCCTTGAAAAGGCCATTAGGGTCTGGCATCAAGCAGAACCCACGGCTCCTGCAGTACTGCTTTTCTTTTATGTTCCGGTTCAATGCTCAGAAGAGGCAGCTATGGACGGAACTCAGTCGGCTGGCCGACTCCAAGAACATGAGCTACAAGAAGTGAAAAAACGACTTATCCACTTCGCCAACCTGCAAATATACCACGAAAACCTGTGTTTTGTTGCTTCGGCGAGCCAAAGCCTGGTAAAACTAATGTATTCGAAGCATCCGAAGCAAGCCGTGTAGTCAAGCCTCTGCACAAAACCACACGCTTACCAGCATTTCCTCAAAATGCCGCCACCATGGATGGTGCCAAACCACCATGGTCACAAAGGCGCGCGGTTTTATAGAGGGTTTAGGGTGCTGATAGGTTATCATGGCTTAGCTTTTCATAATGGCTGAGTGGGCGTTTGGGAGTGGGGAGCCGGTTCATCAGGGCTCAATAGTTTGGGTTTATGGTATAGGGCCTCTTTGCAGAAGGGGCTTGGCAAGTGTTCATGGGGTTACATAAGGTTTCGCAGACTTCATACGGGCTAAGTAGAGGTCCATTCGGGTCTTATACGCCCCTGAAACCTATATTAAGGTCGTGTGGTTCGCCTTGTAGTGACCTTTATCAAGAGCGCAAAGCTAGAGACCAGTTCAACTTTGTGTTCCCGTGGGCATTGGGGAAGTAGTGTCTTGACGTATCCAAAAGCCTGAGCCCTAAACTGAGGGATTCCAGAAGCACATGAGCATGAGATGTTCATAGGATCTCAGCACCGTGATGGCTTAAGTTAAACGGTTGTTTGGATGAGATATTCCTATCCCGATGCTTGCTTCTGTGCTGCTTTGGGGCCCTATCAGCTTGAACCCCAAAGCATGAGCTCTCAGGGCACTTCTCTGGACCATCGTGTTGCTCTCTGCGGCGTGGCGGCAGTTGCTTCTGGACCCAGGGATAGTAGCAGTTTGAAGGTTCATCGCCGAGGGCTGCGCGCATACTAGAGCATTGCCCCACGTACCATGATTAAGCCATGCTTGATGAAGATACCCAGTCTATCTCCAGGCCATCGAGGCGGTTCTGGAAGCATTGCGCGACCACCTGTTCAAGCCTGAACTATCCAAACTTGAATCATAGAGCCTCCAACCGGAACCCTGAGGCCTTTGTCCTTTTAGCTCGCAATCTGAAGCGCGAGTTGTAGCCGCCTTAAGTCGTAAACCGAAACCCTAACTCAATGATCTTACAAGCTCCAAGCCCTAAAGCCCTTAATTGTTTGGCTCTTGACTGCCAAAGCCTATCCTCCGAGATCTGTTCCGTGAGCGTGGCCCTGGCCATCAGCTGCGCTGTCGGGGGCCCCAATCCAGCCCAAGGCCACTTGAGTGGGGGGAGGGGGGGTTGAAGTTTCGAAAGCATGTGTTTTAGGGTTTTGGGTTAATGCTCTTATTGCTTCATTCTGAGTTCACACCTATCATTGCCTTGTTAGTTCTCCTGTGCATGACGTAGGTTTCAGGGCAATGCTGCGAGAAGTCTGTTGCTCGGCATTGCCTGGGCGCTCTGTCACGATGTTGTCCCAAGGAGTCGCAAATCTTGTGTTTTTGTTGAACCTGTCTTACCTCGTCGCGTCTTGCCTTGCCTTGCTGTATCTCATGTTTGGAACTACGTGGCAGCGAGCCACTTCATGTACCAGTGCTCCTAACCGTGTCACTGTGGGGTTGTTGTGGGTCTGGAGATACCGTCAGCGCCGTATGCGGCATTTTCGTTTCCTGCTGCGACCCACTTCTTTTTCAATACAAACCGGCTTGAATGCAGAGCATGGTGCAAGTATGCGCGAAACCTTCGGTAACATCTACAGTTTCACTGCTTGTGTTTTTGACATGTCTGCTACTGGCCCATAGAGCACAGTCGAATGTTGGATTCAGCATCCTTGGGCGCTTGTGAAGTCGGAAGCACAAGCAGTATGTTGCGGAGAAGCCGTTTTTCAGGTTCAATTATCAGGACTACGCTTCTGGAATGATGGGGTGTAAGCTCGGGCTTTTGCGCCGGATTGGTTTGAACTTAGGCTTGGCATCTCTGGTTTGGTTTGGCTTCGCGGGACCGCGCTCCGTGCTGGTGTTGGGCCATATGGAGGTGGTGTGCATGTTCTTCCTGCACAACGCGACACAGGCTTGTCAACAAAATACACACATGTGCCTTGGCATGGGCTGTGTGATCTCGAAAGTTTTTGCATTCTGAATGGTTTGCAGCGCAGTCCTCTTTTCGCCCCTCTGTAGTTGCACTGTACTGTGATCTGCCGCGGAGCCGTATCCTAATTGTCAAGGTCACTGGTTCAAGCCATGTGTTTGTCAGCATCCCCAAAGCTCGTAATCCGGATCCCACTGTTTGGGTCCATGTTTCAGTCCGCTGTTTTCTTGGGAAGCCATACACACGTTCGGGACCCTAAAGCGAGGTTGGGCAGCCACGGGAAACTGGAGCAATCGGGCGGGGCTCTAAGGATTGGCCTTGCGCAACACATACAGTTTAGAGATGCTTAGGGTATAGGGTGCAGGGCTTAAGGGTTTACACATAAGGGTCATTTTGAGCCTTGTAGGTCGGTTATGTGTTTGGGGGTTCCATCATAAGAATGAGAGTCCTTCGGCCCAGTGTCTGGGGAAATTCCCATCAAGACACCTCCACTCCCTAAACTCTCAGACCTAAACCCCGACCTTTAAGCGTAAAGCACTCGATCTTCCATCCTCCGAACCCACATCCGAAAGTCAAAGTTTTGCAGGGAGTTTGGAGCCATTGCTTGCAGACTCCCCCTGAGCCCGCAGTGCAGGATAAATGAGTTGCTGGCAGGCAGGATTTAAACCTAGGGTTGCCGGGTTAAGATCTGTAGTTAATTACTTCTTCAGGGTGTACGGTTTAGGCTTTGTTTTCCCAGGTGTCCTCGAACCCAAAACCCCAACGTCTCGACCCGAAGCCAAGTCCTCCAATTCCCCTAGCACTCGAAGTAGAAATTCTGAAGTTTCCTCAACTACCGAGGCCCCTCGTCTTCGTGCCGCAGATGCTCTTCTCAGGCACTTGCTGAAGTGCTCAAAGCAAGGCTTGTGGCGCATTTATTTGGGCTTGTCGGCTTGCCATTATGGATTTATAGGCAACCTGATGAAGGTAGAGAAGGCCACTCATTTCCAAAAAGGCTCAGAAGCTCTCGAAGCCGTGTTTTGTCGGATACCTCGAACCCAGGCAGGTGCTACCGCCTGAGCCTGAAGCCCTAAGCCGTGTTCGATGCTTTATCCGTCGTCTTTTGCAGGGTGCTTCGTGCAGCTCTAGGAGACCCTTGGTGACCCAAAGGTTGATAAGCCTGCGCCCGAATGAGACTTCGTAACGGAGAGACCTGGAGGCTTTATCACGGCGCCTTCCAAGCTAAAATTCGACCCTAAACTCCATGATCCGAGCCGTAAACACCCAAGCTCCCTAAACCCCTTATAACCCCGAAACCCGAAACCCCGTACCCACGCCTGGGGCCTGTATAATCATATAATCCTACTGTGATGTGAAAGGCTAGCCTGCCTTGGGTATCCTGGAAGTCCCCTAGCTACCAAAGCTCAGAGGCCCTTTGCCTTAAGGACACTAAATTGAGCTAAGGTTTAGGAATTTAGGGTTTGGGCTGCGAGGTTTAGGAAACCTTAGAGGAGTTCGTCCATCAGCCGTATGAAGAGTTAAGCAATGACGTCGCAAGGCCTACAGTATGGAAAGTGCAGCACCGTCAGTTGTTGTCCTTCTGAGCATTTTGAGGTTTACCCGTTTGGGTTTGGGGCTTCCTAACCAGATGGTGTTTTTGTGATGTATAATATAACACCTCAAAGACCGCTAGCGATGGTGAACAGGCGGTTGAGCTCCTGCTACGGGTTTCAAGGCTGCAGCAGGTTTTAAGAGTCGCCGTGCGCAGTTCGAAGCTTTATAGCTTTTCCTGTGTGGCTTGGAACGGTTTGCTCTTGCGGGCCGTGCCTTTGTCGAAACCCTGAAACCTGATGGGTTCAGGACCTGTAGGCATGGAATCTCTTTGCCGCACGGCACAGGTGTCTTCATCCCGGTGAGCCACATGCCAGGCCTGAAGCGGTACAAGTGCTCTGGCCTCTCCTTGTCATGCGATCGGCGCTTCTGCTCTAAAGGCTCGTTGAATTGTGGACCTAGTTTCGATCCACCCCTAAACTCTAAACCCTAAACCGAGTTCTTGGGTGTTTGTGCGGAAGTGTTGGGACCGTAGCTCATGCTAACGACCCGGCTGAGATGTCCAACGAGCTCGACACCCCATGGCCTACCAACAAAAACCCAACCCTCAAATCCCAAGCCAAGCAGCCGACACGTCGATATATACATGTACTTTTTTGTTCTATATATATATATATATATATATGTGTGTGTGTACATCCCTCTTCTGATTTAAATCGCAGTTCTTGTGAACTCAACCCCAAGCTCCAAGCCCCCAAACCCCTAAAGCCTAAATCCCCTAAACCCAAAACCCTCTCTGCTGCAGTTTACCTCCGATGGATGCAGTACTGCAGCTTCCTGCAGCCGGACGCCTAAGAGTTGTTAGGCTTTTTTGGGTCGAGGGTCTATGGTCTTAGCCTCAGTGTCTTATAAGTCCTTCACCCTAAACTCCTAAACCCTACACCCTAAGCCCTAAGGAAACATATATAAGTCTAAGGAAGGTCTCCAAGGACTTTGCCCTGAACGCATGTCTCCGGTGCCGGAATTCGGGATCGAAAACTCCCTGACCCAACAACCCCTAAACGCGAACCTCTGAATCCCTGAGCCCCTCCCGACTTCACCCCTTAGTTAATCTCTTAGTCCCCAAAAACCCCTAAGCCCTTAAACCCCAAAAACCCCTAAGTCCCTACATCGCTTGAGCTCTACACTCGAAGGCTTCTCTCAGATCTTTGGAGATTCCGGCTTGGGTTTTTAAGGCTCTAAGGCTTAGTGGCTTAGTACAGACGTTTACAGGCCTTTTCAGGGTTTAGGAGCTCTAGGGTTTAGGGGCTGGGGTGTCATGTCATGACCGTCTGGCAATACTTACTTGTGTTGTTCTTGAGCGCGAGCCGGCCCTTGTTGGGAGGGCATGTACCCTCTGTGTAAGTGTAAGGTTCGACATGGAACCCGCAACCCTCAATAAGCAAGTCGAGCTTCCTTCCTTGTCACGCGGCGAGAGTTAAAACTGTAACTGAACCCCAAGTCCTATGGAAATCCCAAATGGATCTCTAAGCCGTAACACCTGAAGCCCCTAAAGCCGGATTTGGCTGTTCGAGGTATGCCATCAAAGTGCTCGGCATTGTTGAGTTCCAGAACGTGCCGCACAAGGAGCTCGTTCTGGATGCGCAGGACTCTCCAACCCCCCACAACCAGCAACGTTTTTGCTCACTCATTTCAGGGTCGGTGGTTCAGAGGAAATCTACAAGGAAGCCAGGATCTAGCCGCAGTCGTGGGAATGACAGTACGTACATCACCGAGTGGTTCTGAGCCTTTTACGCACCCCTGAACGTCCAGACAGGGCTTCATGTGTCGGAAACTGAGGATATCGGGGTCTTTGGGATTTCAAGTCGAGGTCCGATAAGGACATGACAGAGAAAGTAGAGCAGAAAGCCAACCACGAGACCTTAGCTACGCTGCGAGACCCTAAACCATGCACCCTGTCCCCGAATACGAAATGAGAGAACCAAGAGGGATTTCGAGGTCGAGAGTCTCGAGGCCTATAAGGGAAGCGGGAGGGGGGAGCCCCCAAGACCTTGAGCCTGAACCCTAAACCCTTATATCCTAAACCCTAAGCCCATACCCCAAACCCTAAACCTCAATCCCGAAAAGCTGTAAGGCTGTCGGTTTCGAGAGGCGTCTTTGCATCTCGAAGCTTTCGGGTTTATCTTGTTTCGGGTGTTGGGATTTGGGTTTAGGAAATTTGGGGGGTGAAAGCCCGCCCACGACGAGACCAAGCACGTGATCACAGCCCATACAGAGCCACGGACCTTGGCATATGACTTGATGTGGTAGTGTTCTTCTGATGTCTCGCAATTTGCTCATCGTTTCGCTGGCCTTTTGTGGATTTTCAGGCAACTGCCAGACGTCCGGGCCACCAACACACGCTCAAAGCGCGGGTGCCTCGCATAACACGCGGCAATAGAACCCCAAACCCTCACTAGCGCCGCTGCAGTACACCATTTAGGGCCCACCGTTGGGAGTTCGCAGCCTAAGCCCGTCACCTTGCAGGACATCAGCGAGAAGAACCTTTCTTTGTACGCAGGCAGGAACGGTTGCACACTTGCAAGATTTGAGCTTCAGGCTTGGTTGGTTGGGATTCAAGGCCGCGGGCTTAGTGATGAGCATTATGACAATCAGGAAGGTCCTGTAATTTCTGAGGGCAGGTGTACTCATCAGGATCTGCCTGCTAGTGCTCGCAGCGAAATCCCTGAGAACTTAGACTTGTCGACCTCTCGCCCACATGCACGTGTATAGGTCCTAACGTGTCGACGACAAGTGCTCTTATGCCAAAACCGAAAGACCTCAGCATGGTAGGCACTCCAAAAACCCGGGATGAAGCAATACACCTGACATTGCAGAATCATTCATGGGATTTGCGATCTTTAGGTTTTGGATTCGTCAATTTGCAAGATCTAGAGTGTATTGGGTGTCTGGAGACTCCGGCACAGTTCTTTCCCTGGAGGAGGCTTTGAAACTACGGGAGCCCAACCCGACCTCTTGAGCACTCTCACAACAATCGCACAAGTAGGTATGTCCCAGAACCAACGGCACGTCCCTAAACACAAAGCTCTCGAGTATTTAATTAAGACTCAAAGGATTTTCAGAACCAAAGAAGTCCTTCGTTGGTTTGAGAGATAGAGGGGGGGGTTCTCAGAGCTCCCTTGGCAGGCTTTCTTGTGGGTCTGGTCGTGACCTCGGATCTCACGAATTTCGGGCCTCCTTCAGTATAGAGGGAATTAGGGCTTGTCTGTCGGGGTTTGTCACGTGCGCTTTAGGTTCGGGATTCAGAGCAACGGGGTCCAATGTTTCGGGGTTTAGGCGTGCGCAGAATAGTGTTTTGGAATGTTTTGGATTTGGGACTAGCGGATGTGGGTTTAGGTGCATCGGCTTTAACTAGGGTTTAAGCGGTTTACGGGTGTGGAGTTTCGGGGTTGAATTTGCATCACATTCATTCAGGGGCCTTTATCAGAAACTTTATCATTACCGACATCATTCCTTTGGGTTCATTATGGGAGCCGTCATATAATGCACCCCAAACCCTGTTCTAGGCATTCGAGGCACAAAGGTCTCTGGTGTACCGTTAGGGCTTAAAGCTGGGGACCTCCCGTTCAGTGTAATACTACAGTTGGAGATTACAACCATCAACCCACTAAACCCTCTATATTCCTGGCAGATGTGTGCTGTCCTAGGGTAGGCAGAAGTTAGGACGGATTGTTGATTTGGGAGCAGTAAAACCGACCTTGCTTGGTCGGTTTCATCTCTAATCGTAGACTGTCTGTAGGGCCATTCACTCTACACCACAAGAACCCTGATCCCCCCGAAGCTCTAGGTTGCCCATCCTACCCTTGTGTCCTTCACTCTAAACCCTAAACCCCTAAAGGCGACTCTTAGGGAAGACCCAGGTTCTCTTGTTCTCCTTGACGGGCATCCAGATGCTGAGAAACAAGGCGACCCATCTCTTCTAAAGCGGACATTGCAGCATTAGACAGGCCCGAAGGGTTTGAGGCATAAGGTCACAAACGTTTAGGTTCCAGTGTCTAAGATCCAAGATGGGTCTTTAGGGTTTAGGTTGTTGGCCTGCACCCAAAACCCTATGTACATAACGTCCTGCTGCCGTCGGCAGCTGAGGGGCGTCTCGAAAACGTGTTTCAGAGTGCGTGCGCAGTGTCGGATCACCCGTCAAAATCCGAAAACCCTCGGGCTCAAGTTGAGGGCACCCGTAACGGCTTGCTAAACTTACACCACTACAATGCGCTAGTGAAGTCCCTATGCAAGGGTTTTCATGAGGTTCAGGGTACGCCCAGGCAAACTCGGAAGCTCGAAGCCCTTCAGATTATTGACTGGGACCCTTAAAGTGAGAAATCTTAGAACCCCCTGGAAACTTCAACACTTCGGGAGGTAGATGAGAGTTCCGGAAGAAAAGGGAAGTAAGATAAGTTTAGAATAGTGGGATCCTCAGTATATGGATTTGACAAGAAATTTGAGAAGGAGTTCCTATCTGAGACAATCCCCTGAACCTGCACAAGATCATCAGGAACTTCTGTAAACCACAAGAAACAAAAAGGGGATACTGTCAATTCGCAGAAATGTCGTGGTGGAACAATGGTAGCAAATTAGCCCTGCCAGCACCAGAAATACTTGTGATTCGCAGGGTGCACTGGGTCGTACTGCGGATAGCAAAATCCAATCATACTTTCAACATGAGTTTTATTTTCGGCAGAGGGGGAATTCAATGCAGTGGGGCCTAGCTTCTCGCACGCTGGACCAATCCGTCACTGCGCCACAGACCTGCGCCTGGGTTCGATGGTGGTGCCAGCATCAAAAGTGTTAACCCAAGGCTTCAAAACTCCAAAATCCGAACCCCTGTGCCGTAACCCCGGAACCTAAACTCCTTGCCTCAGATGCATTCTCGAAGGTGCACTCCCGCAGGCACACCTCAATCTCCTCTTGCTCCTACACCTATTTTGACCACGACTACGGCGACCAGCACTACTTCTACCTCTACCTCTACTTCTTCCCCTGCTTCTGCTCCCGCTCCTGCTCCTTCTCCTGCTCCTACTCCTCCCATTCCCACTACTACTACTACTAGTAGTACTACTACTACTACTACTACTACTACTAGTACTACTCGTACTACTACTACTACTACTACTACTACTACTACTACTACTACTACTACTACTACTACCACTACTACTACTACTACTACTACTACTACTACTACTACCACTACTACTACTACTACTACTACTACTACTACTACTACTACTACTACTACTACTACTACTACTGCTACTGCGACTGCGACTACTACTACTACTACTACTACTACTACTACTACTACTACTACTACTACTACTACTACACTACTACTACTACTACTACTACTACTACTACTACTACTACTACTACTACTACTACTACTACTACTACTACTACTACTACTACTACTATTACTACTACGACCACGACTGCGACTGCGACTGCGACTACGACTACGACTAGTACGACTGATTACTACTACCACCACTACCACTACCACTACCACTACCACTACCACTACCACTACCACTACCACTACCACTACCACTACCACTACCACTACCACTACACTACCACTACTACCACTACTACACTACCACTACCACTACCACTACCACTACCACTACCACTACCACTACCACTACCACTACCACTACCACTACCACTACCACTACCACTACCACTACCACTACCACTACCACTACCACTACCACTACCACTACCACTACCACTACTACCACTACCACCACTACTACTACTACTACCACCACTACTACTACTACTCCTGCTACTACTACTACTACTACTACTACTACTACTCCTGCTACTACTACTACTACTACTACTACTACTACTACTACTACTACTACTATCACTGCTATCACTACTGCCATGCAACATTGAAGTTGCCGAGGGTTATACGCTTGTCCTCGTTTTGCATCAGACTTTGGTGCAGTGATCATGAATGAATGACTACGACTACTACTACTACTACTGCTACTACTACTACTGCTACTACTACCACTACTGCTGCTACTACTACTCTTACTGACTTCTGCTACTGGCCGTTGTGACCATACACCTTCTTGTATGCAGAAGGCGAAAGCGCATCGGAACGCGCTCCATCGTCATCTCAGCAAGAACGCTAGCATGCATGGCAGGCAGATAAGGCGTAAGTTCGTTGCAGGTTTCAGGACGATGCCGCAAGTTGCCTTGCGCAGGTTTTCGGGTTTGGGATCAGGGTGCCGGACCAAGGATGCAGGTGTAAAGATCTTCCGGTAGATACATCACGCTACGATTGTCAACCAACTGGATGGAGTTGAAAGTTGAAACCCTAAACCTATACCCAAAGTTTTAGGTTTGCGTTTCTCACCCCCGGCTGCTACTTCGGACTCGTGATCACAGGGCCGCCTCCTCTTTGCCGAGTGCTGTTATCGAGTTCGAGGGGCCGAACCACCAAAGTAGACATTCGCACATTGGCATACTTTGACATACACAAATACGACTTGCCAGAGCGCACCGAACCAAAGTACTTCATTTGTGGGTGGTTTCCGAACTTTAGGGAGGATCCACAATTTGGAGCCTTTCGGAACTGAGAGCAGCAGCAATGCCCTTGCAGTCTAAACCGCCTAGCCGGCCTCTTGAAGCGCAAACCTTCAGCCCTGAATAGTTTCAGGTTTTAGGGTTGCGTTTACGGTGTAAGGATTGAATCTCACAAGCACCAAAGTTCGAAAGACCATTGAAATCCTCAGCGAAAGACGTTCGAAACTTTGCAACCCCCAGCATTATTGCATCATGGCGACGATGGCCTGCCATGAACGTTGCCGCGGCTGGCGGCACAAGGCCTGTTAAGCTTTGTCGTCTGCGTTCTCGGTTCGGGGTTTCGAGGGCTGTCCCGGGTGTATGGCATAACTCGGCAAAAACCAAAAACGTCTTCAGCACGACGGCTAGTCTCGTCGTGATGGGAGGCATGGTCGTGGTTCTTCTTACTATTGTTATTGTTGAGTGCTGCTGTTCCCGCTTCTGTACGAACAGCTAGTGTCCTCCTCCTTCCTCCTCCTCCTGGTCGCCATCATCATCATCATCATCATCATCGGCCTCACCATCGTCACCACCACCACCACCACCACCACCACCACCACCACCACCACCACCACCACCACCACCACCACCACCACCACCACCACCACCACCACCACCACCATCGCCATCATCATCATCATCATCATCATCATCATCATCATCATTGGCTTCTTCTTCTTCACCCTGACCATCGTCACCACCAAACCACCATCATCACCGTCATCATGGTCATAATGACCATGGCCATCATCATCACCATCATCATCCGCATCCTCACCATCACCATCACCCTCACCTTCGTCACCACCACCATCATCATCAATATCAACATTAGCATCAACATCATCGCCACCATCATCATCATCCTCACCGCCGTCACCTACCAACGTCATCATCATCATCATCACCAGCAGTGTCGTGAGCATAAGCTGTTAGTGTAAGCCCTAAGCGCTAAACCTTACGACATCTTTCGCTTGTGCCAGAAACTCGTCCTTTGCACCCAAACTCAATTTCCCAGGAGATTGAGGGCTTTCACTTTGAACTAGCAAGGCCTGTCTGTAGGATCCGATTACAGGCTCGGACATAGAGTTTGTAGCGCGGCAGAAAGAAAGGAGCTATTTAAAGGTAGGGCTTATTCCAGAGATCCGCGAGAAATGTTTCGATGCTCAGGTTAAGCCGCGGGGTGTAAAGAATGAATGGGGTTAAGTTGGAGTGTTGCGGGGTCGTTTCAGGAACAGCCTGTAGGGCCCAGCGATTAGCGTTTGGTGTTTACATTTCCTCGCCCAAAGGTCTTCTAAGCCTCAACTTCCAAGAGCCCATTACAGCCTGACAGTCTGGAGGAACGCCGCGGCAGGAGACGTTCGGAGCTTGAAGTCGGCGACTGCCATGGCCTCAGCTCCCAAGGCTTGAGTTACAGGGTTTAGAGACAAGGTTGGCTTTTGGGTGTAGGGTCCAGGGTGCAGGGCTTCAAGTTTTAAGGAGACTGGTTTCGGGTTCTGGTTTGGAGTCAGAAGCAATTGACGCGGGATGCCGATTGGGGTCATTTGCTACAGCTTCGGTCTTTCGGCGAAGCCGGAATCCCCAAGCAGTAGCAAATCGTATCATACATAGTTATAGTGTCTGTGCAGCTGTCCCCCGAAGCCCTGGTGAAGCTACTTACTTGTAGTCATTTAGGAATCATGACCTGGAACCCTCGCCGAGAAATGGGTTTAGGCTTTGGGGGTATTTAGGCCGTATTTCGTCCTGGGTGTGGCGAAGTCCCCATTAAAAGAGCACACTGGGTGGTTGTCAAAATTGGGGTTCCTGTTTAGGTCCTTAATATAGTACGGCACCCAATATTTAGGGTACCCAAAAAGGGATCTTAATTTTAACAATTACTCAAGTGGCTATATTTTGGTGTACATGGGAGCTTCAATCGTGACCTACACATACACGGACATGCCCCAAGCCCCTTGGCCCTCCACCCTAAACTTACATTCTAAACCCAGAATCCCAGACTCTAAACTCTCGACCCCAAGCCGGAAAACACCAAAAGAAGCACAACTATTCCGCCCTAAATCCCGTAAGCCCTCAATCGTGGTTTCGTGGCCTTTCCAAACCCGAGAGTTTGCAGGTGGCCATCAGCAAGCTCGGCCGAGAGCAGCGATGGCAGGACGCCCTCGACACCTTCGAGGCAGTGAGCTTGGGGTTGCGAGCTTGGGGTTGAGGGCTTGGGGTTTCGAGGTCTCGTTTCAGGGACTTTTGGGGCTGGACGATTTACGACTCTGGGGTTCACGGAAACAGGGTTTACCGGGTGTTGCGGTTTGAAGTTTGGGTTTCCATGTTTGGGGTCTGCGGTTTAGGATTCGGGTTTCGGGGCGCAGGGACAGGCTGTGTTTTTGTTACAGTTGATTCGTCGAGGCGGACATGCCAAGCAATCATCCCCAAACCCTGCGTTCATGTTCCATTGCATCTGCTGCCATGGGGGAGGGCCTCAAGATTGTGAAGCTGGAGCCCGACACCATTCTTCGGAATGCCGCTCCTGGACGGAGATGGGTTTAGAGTTTGGGATCGGGGGTTGGGTGGCGGGGCTTGGCGTTTGGGGTTTACTTTTTGGGGTGTAGGGCTAGGGTTTATGATTTGGGTTTGCGGCCTGTTGAAAATCATCAAATCCATTCAGGTTCCTTTCACCAAAAAAAGAAATTTTGTGTTTCTGATTTTGGAGTTTGATGCTTCGAGAAAGCAGGGCATAAAGGATCCAATGTACGCCTTCTCACAGCAGAGGATTGGGAGGGAAGGTTTAGGATTCCTTCCAGGGTTCCTCTCATGGATCTACGGGGGGTTTGATAAGGAGTTAAGGGTTTAGGGCGCTTGTTTGGTATCTGGCATTGAAGATTTTCTGATCATGGTCAACAAAGGATCTCGTGTTATGCGTCTTGTCAACGAGGTCATAGGAACTTACAGATAAGACCCACCATTTTGCAAGAAGCCTAAATGCAATGCTCAAACCCTAAACTGCAAATCCTATGAGCCCTAAACCCTGCAAGCCTCATATCCTGCACCCCACACACCCTCGGCCCTTAGCCCTGCATGAACCCTAAAGTTCCTGAAGTCCTAAGAAGAAGCACCACGAGAAAGCCCACCCGTGCACGATCCCTTCGCTGGAAGCGTTCAGCCAAGGTTCTATCGGCTGCCGAGAAGGCAGGGCTTGGCCGTGGAGTTCAGTTGTTTCTTGGGTTAGTATTTTTGTAAGGGTTCACCCTTCCTCAAAAAAAAGCAGGTATCTAAACGTAAGCACTTCTGTTTGAGAAACCCATGAATCCCTATAATGCCTGGATACAACCCTCTCAAGCCTCTTCTTCCAGCCGAAAAATTTCGGAGGCGTCAAAATGGATGCAGGTCTTGGAGCTCTTCCGATCTGACGTGGCCTTGGATTGGAGTGCTTTTTGGGCTTCAGGGCCGGGGGTTTTAAAAGACTCCTTTAAAGATCATGCTCTGAGGGTTCTACATGGGATCCTACAGCTAGTATGGGGGTTTAGGGCTTTAGGGTTTCGGGTTTCAGAGGAGAGCACTAAGCATTTCGGGATCGAGTGATTCAGAGTTTGGAGGCCCTTTCGGGCTTTTGGAGCTGTGATTTCCGGCTTCCGTGTCCTAGCGTCTAGAATTGTAGGTATGTGTTTATGGATATACGTGTGAGTGTTAGTTAGCTCCAGGAGCATCAAGGGTTTCAATTCGGATTTTCAGTTGAGTGATTGTGTGGTGGTGAAGAGAGATGGATGTATTGGGCCCCTGGCCAGTGTGTTTGCTGATGGGCACTTGTTTGGGAGATTGACATCTTCGAGATTTTTGAAGGAGTAGCATAAGATCTCCTGTTGGAAGCCGTTCTCATATACAGCTGGCAGATTTCACTCCCGATTGCTTCGACCTCAAAGCCCAAAGAGTCGGCTTCTCCAAATGTCACCAAGCCAGAGGCATTCCCCTTTTGTGCCATGCCACTTGTAGGCTGTAGCTTCTCGGCTTCGGGGCTACGCCCTGTCCTGTTTATGGACCTTGTTCAGGAGTCCCTACTGCGTGTTTTGGCCCCTTTGGCCCCCTTTTTGTTTTGGGGTACGAACTAACAAGCCGCTGGTTGTTCCTTCAGTGTTTGCTGCTGCGCATGCACCGACTTGTAACAATTGAAGTCAGAGGCTTGGCTTCCTTGTCCGGTCTTCTTGTGTTCCGCGTTTCCCGGCCGGCCCTCTCTCCACAGCGTATCTGGCTTGAAGGGTTTCTGGGCTTACAGTTTACGGGCCATTCGTGTAGGGTTCGGCACGGTACTTTACAAGTCTTCCGATTCAGATTTAAGCATGGGGCTTAACCCGTAAGCCCTGACCCCGGGCTGCAGCCCCAATCTGCCCAGGGCAGAAGCGACGGCTACCCTGCAGATGCTTACACCTTCACCTGCTGCAGCAACCTCAGATGCTTGAATCTTCTGGAGATGTTGGGCGCTGCTGGAATGAATGGAAAGCTCGAGTTTTACAGTTCTATCTGGTTTGTTTCTGGCTCATGAGAACAGTTCGGAGTGTCGGTGCCCACATCATGTAAACCCTACTTATTTGAGAAACCTCTCAATCCTAAACCCTTGTTTATTTCTGTACAACCATAAAATATGATATATACTAATACTATATTCCTATTTTGAAAACATTTTATGTATTTCTCATGAATTAGTTTATGTATTGTTTGAGATGTTATGATATCTTACATAATGAACAATGTTTTTCGATTGTTTTTCATTTCGAAAAAGTTTCAGAGGAAAGATGAGATGTCTTGAAAAGGGTGAAATTTAAGATATAGGTGTTTAGACTATTAAGAAAACAGAAGTCATTTTCATATCTATTTGATCATTTACGCAAATTCTTGTTAGATTCGATATGGTTTCATATATGTGCGTATATGAGTTTGGAAAAATTCTCAGTCCTGTCTCAAGAAATAATTCAAAATAGGATTCTATAGATGAGTAGTCTTACCTTTTCTAGATGACTCCTGTCTCGCCCTCTGGCCTATTAAGAAGATCTGCTTCGCATAGCTCTGGAAAAGAGAAGCTTGGAGTAAGTAGATTGGTACATGACGGTTCATTCGTGGTCGGGGCGGGTCTATTGGACGAATTGGTGAGGGATGAAAAGATTTTATTGGAGCGTTTGTAGGAGTAGTAGGCATTCGAGTTGGATAAGAGCTAAGATTGATTGGCGAAGAATGAGAAATATCGAAACAAAAAGAAGCAAGAAAAGAACGAAGGTCGAGGTAAGAAATCAGCATCCTGAGAAGGACAAAGCAAATCCGAAAAAGGCAAGCAAAGCAGATAAATTGAGAGCTTTCACAATATTAAAATAATGATTCCAAGCGCAGGTATTCGTTTTCGGAGTCCCGCTCGAATTCTTGTTTACTGCTCCGGGGGGAGCCGGGCCTTCGAAGGAGGATGGCACGACTTGTAGCGGGACCTTTGATACGCGAGACGCTTCGAATAATGAAGGACACGACTCATGTTGATACCTCTTTATGAAAGCTATTTCTTCGTGTTTTCAAGGATCTGCTCAAAGCCCTATGTATATGTATATGTATATGTATATCTATATCTATATGTGCATGTATATGTATATGTCTATGTCTATGTATATGTATATGTATATGTATATGTATATGTATATGTGTATACACCTATATATGTATACACATGTCCCACGATACGGACTCGGGAAGGTCTCGGCGCTTTGGGAAAAGCATCCAGCCAGGGGCCTCGGGGCGTTCGTTTTGAGTCTTGAGGTGGCTTTCTCTTTCTTTCTGTCTTTCTTTCCTGTCTACCTCTGAATAAATGTTGCCGTAGAGGGAATTCCTGGGTTTCGTAAGGTTCCGTGCGGTTTCTGCTTTTGTAGGGAGTCTGCAGGATTTCTAGATGCGTTTTGAAATGTTCTAGGTGTGCGCACGGCATCCACGGAATCGAGTCAGCAAGCTCTGAGCATCTTCGCGGTTTGGGATGCAGTTTATCATTTAGGAGAGGTTCAGGGTGTGCGGCTTAGAGCGTTTGGGGGTGTGCCTCGAAAGCCCACAGCCCACCGCCTCCTCCCCACAATAGAAGAAAGAGGATCTGAAGAAGTCGCCACGGGTGCTAGGGTACGTGTCATGGCACATAGGATTTCACTGGGCATACTGTTACTGTTAGTGATGAGCGTTAAAGTTTTAATTCGCAAAACTCTGCAAAGCCCGATTCTTACACGCGGAAGTTGTTTCCCCATCCTTAACTACCCCCACCCCATTCACCCTTGCCCACGAACCAATGCTAGGGATCCTTGCACCTTGTGGGCACGTGACATGCGGGTTTTGCTGTGTGCAAGGATGGGAGGCAGCTCTGCAGATGTTTGCCGAAATGAGGCCGGTTCTGCCAAGCACGGGAGGGAGGAGAAGAGCCTGAAGAAGTCGAGTAGTCTGTGTAGCATTTCAGGCGTACGATTTGTCAAGGGAGCATTAATGCCAAATTTCAACCGTTTATGGTTTGGAGTTTAGACGTCGGAGTGGTTCAGGGTGTAGGGGCTTCCCTGAAAAACTCTGCTTCGTAGGAAGCTCGCCTGAGTGGATACAGTGGTCCAAGATCGCCTAGGTCCGTTCGCATGAAACCGAAGCAGAAGAATCGAACTCCCCCTAACGAAACTTGCTCAAACCGGAAGCCTGAGCCCCAAACTGCCCTAAACCCTCTTGGACCCTGATGTAGAGATCTAACCATCAAGGCTCCCAGAGCCGTGGCTCGGAAATGCCCGGGATGTCCCGGCATTATACAGTGTATATCGTACAACACAGTCAGTATAGTATGGAATTATGGTATGCTAAAGGGACATATGGTAGAGTATAATTTAGCCGAGTATAGTATAGTACACCCCAAAGCTTTCGCTCCCGAGCCCCGGTTTCCCATGTCTTTCGGCCCCTGAACACAGGCGCGGCGGCGCGGTGCCCAGCGTTGTCACCTGCAACGCTGCCTTGGCTGCTCTGGGCAAGGGCCAGCGCTGGGCCCTTCGGCGAAGATCTTTTGAGTCTTTGGGTTTAGTTTCTAATGCCTTCCTTTACTGGAGGCCCGCGGAGAACAAAGTTTTGGGGCTTAGGGCTCAGGGCCTGTGTTCCTTATATTAAGGGCTTGTATCTTTTCGGGTTTCGGATTTCGGACCTGCTTACACTGTACGGTTTGGAGTTTGAGGTTTTGGATTAAGGCTTCCCGGTTCGGGTTGTTTGGGGTTTGTGGCTTAAGATTATCGTTGTCTAGCTGTCATTGCTGCATGGTAACAGTAAGCCCACAGCCCTAAACCCTAAATCACAACTCCCAAATTCTCAGACTGGTGGGTTTGAGCGGTTGGAGTTCCGGCTGTGAGAGCCCGTAGCATCGCACCCCAGGCTTTTGGATTTGATGGTTGCGGGGGTTCCCTCGTATTTCAAGCATATTCAGTAGAGTCGTACCTAGGAAGCGGCTTTCGGGCTTGAGGAGTGTATGGAGGGAGGACTTTGGGAGTTCAAGGGTTTCTGGTGCAAGGCTCAGAGTCTTTATCACAGACAAGTTCCATCTCGGAACCCCGAGCATCACACCCAAGAGGACAAGGAGAAGCTGCAGGTGATACAGGCGATCCCGCTTCAGCAGCGACAGGGCCAAGCTCGGATTCTGAGCGAACTCATGGCCTCCTTCGAGTCCCACCTGAGCGAAGCCAGCTTCATAGAGCCAATATTGAGACTGGCAACAACACCACTTAATTAGTTTTTGCAACTCAGAAATGCGGCAGTAATGATCATGATAGCAGTGATACTCATTGAAACAGCAAAAGTGATGGTGCCCATCGCAGTAGCAGTGGTATCAGTGGGATCAATCATCGAACCGCAGCATCTGCGAGTTGGAAGTAGTAGAACCATCAGTAGTATTCGCAGAGAAGCGGGCGTAGTAGCTGTGATCACCATCGCCCTCATCGGCAAAACCGTGGTCAAGGATCTTTGCCATGTAGGCCTCTAAGCTGATCTCCGACCGTAACTATCTCACTTCACAACATATCCAAAGCCCCCACCCTCAACTCCAGTATACGTCTAGAATGGCAGGTGTGACGCCTGAACAGCCTCCATGCGCACTCCTCTGAACCAAAGTAGAAGTCAATATGGGTTCCAATGTAGACGACTGTCGTTCAGAACATGGACCATGTTCAGAATGACAGTCGTCTACAATGGAGGCAATTTGTCCCATGCTAGGGCCCCAGAGCGGGAGTGGAGTAACAAGCGGTGGCAGCTTCGCGTCTTCTTCGATTTGGAGTTTCGGGCTCGGGCTGTCGGGTGGCTTGGGGTTTTTGCTTCAGGATTTGGGCTCGGGGTTTGGGATTCAGAGTTTTGGCGAAGTTGGCTGAGGACTTGGCAGTGGAGCTTCTCCGAGAAATGAGGCAGGACAGCCGTAACCTAAACCCTAAACCCTAAACCCATAAGCCCGCTGCCCCCTTCAGTTCAGGGCTGCGGGTCCAAAGTTTAGGGTTTACTGCGACTAACCCAGAAAGCTTTACCCAACAGGCAACTTTTATTCGGTTTCTGTTTGCTGTGGGTTTTTTAGGCTTTAGAGTTAGAGGTTCAAGGAAGACTTTTTCGTTGTACAACTATTCTGGGGCCAGCAGGGGCCGTACGGAGGCTGCCGTGCCTTACCAAGACAAACTTATCCGATGTGCCCATATGGGTGGTTGGCAAGATTATTGTCCCTTTTTGGGTCGTTAATAAGTACGGCACCTAATATTTAGGGTACCAAAAAGGAACCATAATTTTGACAACTACCCATATCGCGAAGCATCTATGAAGGCTGAAGTACCTTGAGACCTTGCCACAAAGTCTGGACTTTGAGCCGGGAGTCCAAACCCTCAACCCCTACACCTCGAAACCCTCAAACCCAAACCGCCAACCTTACACAAAACCCTACACCTCAAACCCAATGCCCTTAAATGCTGAAAACCTAAATCCTAGAACCCCGAATGCCCTTAGCTGCAGGGTTTAAAGCTTAAATACCAATGTAGAGGTCTTGCATCCCATTATGTACAGTCCCTATATCACTCTGTAACAATACATGAGCCAGTTTGGGAGCCTCACATCTCCCTGTGCAAGCCTTGCGCAGATCCCCCAACCTCAAACCCAAGCAAAACCCTAAACCTTATAAGACCGCAATGACACCCTGCGACAATTGCAGAAAGCCGAAACCCTCAACTCCAAACCCTTAAACCCCCAAGACCCTCAACCCTAAAAGCCCTAAACCCTACAGCCCCAACGGCATCAAGAGGTCGGGGAGGGCCGATCTTCCTTGTCCAGACACTGTGTCCTTCAACACGGCCCCGCCCGCGTGTTTGTGGTGGTGGGCGGGGGTCGGAGTGGGTCATGGTGCAGGGTTCTGGGTTCAGGGGTCGACTCAATGGAGCCAGGACCAAATTGGACATGAAGAGATGTTATTTCCAAAGTTTACGTGTAGGTGAATGTCCGTGACTTCTAGGAGCATTTGGGCTTTGTGCATCCGTGTTTCATGAGGCTCGGGTTTAGGCCTTAGGGTTTAGGGCTTGGTTTTAGACTCAGAGTTTAGCGAAAATCGGGCTTCTGGTGGTTCGTGGTGGATTCTGAAGGCTTCATGAAGCTCGGGAGGCATTGGGCAGCCGCATGTGTGGGTCGGACGGAGTTAGGAACTGGGACTTATGAGGCTGTCCACCAAATCCCAAGTCAAGCCTGAGTTGTTGCGGTTTAGGGTCTGGCTCATTCATGTGATATTAAGACATATCGGGTGGGGCGTCCTATGCCATGGTCCCCAAAGTCTCAACTCTCAGTAATTACTAAAACCACAGCCCTTGACAGTGACAGGCCGCAGCCGCAATGATCGAAGGCGGGCGTGGAAAGCTCAGCCCGAGACTATTCCTGGGTTTCGCTTTTGGTTTTTGCACTGCAATCCTGGCTGGAGGACTCTAGAACTTTGGTGCATGGTTCCATAAGATGCCACCACGCCACAGGCGCCAAGAAATTCACTTCCTTCATACATCAAGAGTCCGAAACCCCTAACTCTAAAGCCTGAAGCCCTAAACCTTCGAACCCTAAACCCTGTGCCCCAAGTCCCAAACCCTAAGCCTCAACACTTACTTATCTATTAAGGAAGCCAATAGCACAACAGGTTCTCGGATGCTCGAGAAGCCTGGAAATGAGAAAGTCACACATTACGTTGTTACTGTAGGTTTCTTCGGAGACTTGGAACCACCCAGCCAGTAAGATGTCACCCCAATCGTCCGTCACATCTGAGCTGCGCGGCGTTCGAGTTTTGTTGATTTTTCGCGTGTTGTCCAGCTGACATAGCCCCTACATTTCTGAGGCAACAGTGCTTTGTACAGTGGTTGCATTGCAATATTTTGAGAGAGAATAGTTGCTAGGAAGCACCATGAAGCCGCACAACCCCAGAACCCAGACCCTAGGCCCCAACCCCACACCCTGAAACCCCAACCCCCAAGCCCTAAACCCCAACCCTGGCCCCATTACGTATAGTCCAAGCCCCTTATCAACTCCCGGAAACAACCTGTACCAAACTTATGTCAGAGCCTGTAACACCCTTATGATCCGTGTTTGACTACGAATGCCATAAAACCCCTATCAGCAAGAAGCCAAGCCCTCAACTGCTCCCTATACCCTTATACAAGCCCGGTGAAACAGCATAAACCCCTGAACCCATAAACCCTAAACTCCTGTCCCCTACATGCCTGCACCCCGAGGCTGGCGAAGCGCGGTTGAGGTCTGCGCGCTTCTTCAGCTCGAAGGCCCGTTTTAGGGTTGTTGGGTTTAGGGTTGTAGTTTAGGGTTTAAGGTTTCAGGGTTTAGGGCCCCAGGGTGTCTTGTGAAGACCTTAAGATGCCAGGTTGCCGGCACACACCCCAAGCCCGTGCTGAAAAAACGGGGCCCCAGGGTGAGCTGTTCGTGTCCGAGCGATGTACTTTCTTTGTCTGTTGTCAAGAAGCTTTGGCGTTCATGCTGGCTTTATCCGGATTTTCGAAGGTTTAGGGTTTAGGATTTTCGAAGCCTTGTTAAAGAACTTAGAGGTTCATGTTTTTCGAAAGGCTTGTTTAAAGCTTTGCATATGGGGAATAGAGGGCTCTTGTTGCGGCCCTGGTTCTAAGTACCACTGGACCGCAACAAGGACAGTGCAGCAGAAACGACTTCTCCCTGTGACTGAATGAAGTATCTGCGATAACAAAGGGACCTAAATAATTACCAATGCTATTTTGGGGGTTCCCTATGATAACTATAGTATTATAAGATACCCCAACACTCTGTTCTACTGGTCATTAAAACATGACTCTATGTTGCGAGATATTGAAGACGTATTGTCAAAGCTAGCCTAGCCTGCTGTAGCTCATAAGCAGCTACACATTCTATGGATGCACAAGTCATCTAAAGCTTCGTTCGCCCCAGACGTATGTCCGATCCACCCCAAGACTCGATTCTACTTATTACGGCCCCTATGGTATGATGTATGGTCCGCGTTGGATTTTGGTTCTTAGGCCTAGGACTGCGGGCCACGTTTTGGGTTCCTGGGCCGGGTCTGGGGTTGGTGTCAGGTTTAATGCACAGGGTCCTTCTAGGGATTGAGGCGATCGTGTTTAGGGCTCTTTGACACAAACACGTGCCCACCAAGCAACAGCAGGAAAGCACCTAAACCACAGAGAAGGGTTCTTCCGAGTCAAAGTCCGCTCCAAGGTCTCGAAGATGACCCTGCCATCAGCAGCCCCCAGCTCAAGAAAACCCTTTCAAGACGACCTCGACAGGCTTGCAAGCTGATCCCGTGACCCACAATATTCTCGTTAGCAGCTGCCCCAGCCCCAGATCTCAGTTAGGGTGTGGGGCTTTAAGAGTTAGGTTTTGGAGTGTTTGCGGGTTGAAAGCGGAGGAGCTGGTTGGGGAAGTCAAGGGCCTCGGGTTCAGGGCTCCAAAGCTAGGCCCCAAATTTGGATAAGGGCTAAGGGTTTGGGGTTTTATGGTCCCCTTGTACTTACACTGACTAGTTATAGTCTATAGTTATACTGTAATATCCCCCACACTCTAGATGCACCAGATTTCTCAGTATGGCCCCTCCATTAAGGCAAGCCCGGTGGACGATGGGAAGCCGCCCTGTGGCTACTTTCAGCCCGGAGGAGGGGCTGAGCGCTGGGGCTTTAGGAATTCTCGGCTTAGGGATTCAGGGATTTAGGGGTGAGCGCAGGGTTAGTTTTTAGGTTTTTGGAATTTTCGGTTTAGGGGTTTGCATCTCAGGATTTGTGGTTTCGGGGTTCAGGATCTGTAGGTGTTGAGGTCAGGATCTGTAGGAATGGGGGCTTAAAACTTTGGGGTATACGGGTTTAAGGTGATTTAAGTATTGGTGCAGGACTTTCCGGGTTGGGTAGTGCAATATTGGGCAGGGTTTCGGGCTTCGTGGCTTTGGGTGTTCAGACAGAGGACTATGCCATCCTTTCTGTGGAGCAGAGAAAGACAGACCAGAAGCCTGAACGCCCTGAACCTCAAAACGGCAAACCCCTGCCCCCAAACCCTTTTTTAGGCCCTGCAATTCCTGATTCCTGAACAAGCACATAACTCACAACATTTAAAGAAGCCTAAGCAACAACGCTAAACACACTAAGTAACCATGAACACGGCTTTCGTTTACGTTCGAGGCCGCAGGTTGAGACCGTGACTTCAGCGATCGACACGCTGGCCGCCTGCAGCCTCTGGGAGCACGCCCGCGGCTTGGGATTCTGAGGAACTTGGGAAGGGGTCGATATAATTCTGCAACCCCCGAACCCTAAAGCCTCAGACCCCTAACCCTAAAACCCTGAACCTTATCAGTCGAGGTTCGCCTTGTGGGAGGTCAAGGGCAGATGGTTTCGGGTATTTAGGATGTAATATTTGCGGCATGTGCTCCGTAGAGTTGTTTGGTTGAAGGTTTAGGTTGTTTGAGTCCTTGGGTTTGGGCTTTAGGATCTATAGGGTCTACGGGTTGCAGTTGCGGAAGGCATGAGAGCAACTTGGAAGGGCCACCCACTCTCATGTGTGAGAAGCAGAGCCCACAGACAAAAGGCTTCTTCAGGCGTTTCTGCATCCTCGGTCCCCAGACCGCAACATTGTTGAAGTCCCAAGCTTACGCCTTCGAGCCCCAAGCTCGAAACCCCCGAGCCCTCAACCCCAAACCCAAAGCCCCAAAGCGAAGCTGGCTACCATAGTGTGCCCAAGGCCTTCGTTCTCTTGTGCAACATGCCTCCTGGACTTAGGCAGGCTTTGTGTCATCAGAGTCAAGCGATCACGTCTGTAGTGTAATGTGTATAATGCAATTCCGTACCGTGCGGTGCAGTGGAATGCAACGGAATGGAATGCAATGCAATCGGATCCAATGGAATTGAATGTAATGCAATAGAATCGGGGGCAACACCACATAATGCAACACAATGCACTGCACAGTACTAGTACGGTATCGTACCGTGTTGATGTGCTGTACTGTGCTGCACGGTAATGCGACGCATCGTCAAGTACGGTACTGTATTGTGCTGCACTGCACTGTGCTGCCTTGCACCGCCCGGCAATTGACTGCACCACAATGCACCACACACCCCTAAATACACAGCACTGCCCTACTGCAGCGCCATGCAATGTAGTGCAATGTGTATAATACAAATTCAACAGAACGTATGCAATGTAATGCAGTGTAAGGCTATCTAATGCAGTTCTAATGCAATGTAATTCAATGTAATGCAAGCAATGCCATGCAATGCATTGCCAGGCAATGGAACTTAATGTATGCAAGGTCATGTAACATATTGTAGCATGTACACATGGGTGCATGGCTGCCTGCTTGCTTGCATGCATTCATGCATGGATGGATAGGTGTATGTAACATGTATGTATGCACGCGCGTATGTTATGTATTGTATGTACACATTTATTCATGAAAGCATGCAGGAATGTAAGTATGCATCATGCATGCACGCATGTAAGCATGTGTTGATTCATTCATTGATATTTGTTTGCTCTGTTTGGGGTGCTCTTGCTGCTTGTATGATTTATTGAAATAAGAAAATGCAGGCACTTGGTCCTAGGCGTGTTGGGAAAGCTCTGAACGCGAGTTCCAATACTGATTACAGAAGGTTTCTTCCACATCATAAAATTAGCATCCTCCCGTTCAGTTCAGTTTTAGACAATGGAGTCCCGCGCTTCCTTAAAGCTCAAAGCCTGGCTGGCTAGCTGCATTTCTGTTTTTGCAGGGTGTGGGGTTCAAGGTTTTGGTGTAGATGTCGTCATGGGTCAATGGGTTCAAGGATTTGGGAGATGATAGTTTGGAGTCTAATGCTTCCGGGGTTCAGGGATTAGGGATTCATCATCATCATCATCATATATATATATATGTATATATATATATATGTATAGATATATATATATATATATATATATGTATCGTCCGGGTTGCATCATGTGGTGCCGGCTTACCGCGCATTGCATCCAACATCGCCTCACCACAACAGAAGCTAACGGCACAAGGCTTTTCAGGTCCTGGGCGTGAGGGTAAATTCAACTTTTCAGTCAGTCTTTGTTTGGGTGAAGCACCAAACTTTCGGACTCGAGTACATGATGTGGGCAGTCCTTAGATCCATCATCCCCGAATGCTCCTCAATTCTGAGCCCACATACCTGCAGGCCGAATGTGATGACATTTGGGGCCACAGCCCCAGGGGATCCAATGGCACCACTGGCATACTCGCGGTTGCCTAAAGATTGGAAATTCTGATAGCAAGAAAGGTGATCGAACTCAAGCCCAGTAGTCAGCAGCAGCATTTTGACCTCAGTCAACTCAGACTATCACCAGTAGCACCTCAAAGCCCCAAACTTCTGATTCGAAAAACGAAACTCCAAAACCCGACAACCCCAAACCTTCATACTACCATCGGTAGGACTTCATGCAGTCATCTGGAAGCTAAAACGAACTCAGGTCCTCGCTATGAGGGCTAGGTTCGCTTCCTAAAGTGGCCGGAGTGATGAATAATAGTATCCGCTGATGGGCTTTAGACTGTAGTAATACGTAGTATCTCTGGGGTTTAGTACGGCTTGGGGTTTATACTATCATCCTTCAGGGTTCCCGGCTTAAAAAACAGGGCTTAAGGCTTGTTTAAGTAGGATGCCTTTTTTGGGTTTACAGTAGGGTGTAATAGCCGTATCACCCTATCCCTCGTTTAGCTCATATCCATGCGCATAAAGCGTGGACCCTGAAGTATGCGGGCTAAGTTCAGACCTTGGCGCTGTGTTTAGGGTCTTGGGTTTGGGCCAGAGTTTTATGCATCCAACCCCCGCAACCCGGCCTACTTTAGACTCGGTGCAAGAGCGTCGGTGGAGAAGTTGGTGTTGCCTGGCAGGAACCGAGATTTCGAAAGGAGCGCTGAAAGGTTCAGTCTACTGAAGTTTAGGGCTACAGGGTTGTACAGTATTACGACTCAAGGTGTCAGGGTTTTGGGTTTGAGGTGTCGACGGTTTTACGGTGTAGGGTTCCTGGACTGCTTGGGATCCGTGTTTTGGCCATAGGTTTTCCTTGTACAGCAGAAGGCTCTCAGGATTCAGGGTTTGTCTGTTTTCTTTCTAGCCTTCACGGTCCTGCCCCAAACCGTGAACCCATATCCTAAACCCTAAACGCCAGGCCGTTTAGTATTTTGAGCCCCCCACAACCGTTCAAGTGAATTCTAAACTAGGTTCGCGTCAACGAAGTTAGTTTGCAAGTCAGCAGAAAGACAGCGTTGTGACATTATAAATCCTGTGCAACTGTTTATGGCAAGTTAACTTAAGCTTGGAAAGCAAGCTTGCTTGCCTGGCCCAGGCAGCTATGAACGCCCTGGCGCGAGGAGCAGCGCCTGGAGCTAAGAGGGAGTGCTTGGGGTTCAGGTTTAGGGCCGAGGCTTTGGAGCTCAAGAGGCTCTTGTCTTAGAGTATACAGCTTGGGGGGGATGGTTTGGATGTGAGGGTTCAGGGCTTTGGGGTTTCACTGTGGTGTTGGAGCTTCAGAGTTCGAGGGTATTTCGGGCCTGGTCGCCCGCCCTGGGTGGGTGTCCATGCGCTATGGGTTATGGGGTTTAAGCTTGGTGTGTGTAGAGATCACCGAAACCCTGAACCCAAGGTACCGCGGAGGGGGGGGGGGGGGGGGGGCGGACTTTTCGCAAGTATGTATTGGCGGGTGTCCGGTCTAGGTTCTCTGGCTTTATTAGCAGAGGATGTAGGGCCTAGGGGACAGTATCCCTTGGGGCCGGCAGCAACCTTTTGTGTCAGCTGCAAACCAAGACGTGGTTGAAGATGTCCGCAGCCCTAGACCCTGAATGCACAACCTGGGTCCTCCATTCCGGGATGAAGACCCCTGCACGCCGCAAAAATGCAACACACTCGGAACCCGGACTGCTCTCAAAACAAACGCAGCCCGACCGCCTACCATGGGGATAAAGTTCGGGGTTTAGCTTTTTGGAGGGTGAGCTGAGGGCTTGCGGTGTGGGACGTGTGTGCGCGACAAGGTGGCTTTTTGCCGTCCAACTCCTCCAGGTCATGGACGAGCAAACAGCGGCGGGGCCCAATTTCATGGTACAGCCGATTGGGGCTCGATGGGTTTAGGATGGATGGTTTTTGCTTCCTTTCAGTCCAGCAAGCACCGCATGCTAAACCTTTGCGCAACATTCCAAAAACCAAGAGTGCTGGCAGGAGTAATTGACTTAGGGCTTCTTGTAAGCCGCTTATTTCAATGGGAGTCTCCGCGAGGACTGCGACAGGGATCATGATGTAGAGCACCATACTGTAAGCCAGTACGCCTCAAATATGACGGATGCTGTGTCTCAGGTTCATATTTGGGTCCCCTGCTTTGGAGCTCCCATGGAAGGCCAACCAAAGAACCTTCAGATAGAGCATCACAATGTATCCCTAGTTGACTTCGTTGGACTTCAGAGGAGAAATGCCCCCTGATGCTGGGTATAGGGTGAGATTGTTTCCGCCTTTTTCGGATGTCAGGCTTTGTGGTTGGGTGTTTGGGCCTCAGGGCTTCCGTTGGAGAGGGGGGACCTCGGGATGATCTGGGTGCCTCATCCGAAGACGCGGGGGGGAACAAGGTTGCTTGCACACCCATTCGAGGCACCCAGCCAGCATTACTTGAGGGCGCAGGGAATCGGAATCGTTTTGGCATCTTTCCTCCTGAACCCTGAAGCCTGAACCCTGAACCTTACGGCCCAAGCCCTGAGCCCCAACCCATGCCGCAGTTGCCCAGGTCATCCGGAATGCCGTAGTGTGCTCGTGCGCCATCGCCGCATGCGATGAAGCGGAGGACCCATTATGAACCACGTAAAGCGGCAATGACCAGAAAACGTCGCTTAAGGGTTATCTGCTGGGTCTCGAGTGCTTACCTTGAAGAAGAAGAACCAAGCTGCTATACGAAATTGCCACCGGACGCTCGATAAAACCTCTGGACATTAATCCCCGAGCAGACGTTGTGTTGTGTACAAAATGTCGGAATCTTTAGACTTTAGCCTCTTTCTTTCATTCTTTCTTTCAGCGTCTCTCTGTTTCTCGTTCTATTCTTCCGTTCATGTTCTTAAGCACTGCAATCCGGGACCCAAAATCTTCAGCTACAGGCAGATGGACAGAGAGCTCTAGAAGCCCCAAGCTCCCCAAACCCTAAGCCCTAAGCCACAAAACCGTTAACTCCGAACTCCCCAAACCCCGAGCCTTAAGCCCCAAAACCCCTAAGTCTGAACTCCCCAAGCCCCAAGCCCCTGTCTCCAGGAGTGGCAGCAGTCGCTGGCCATCTTACTGGAGATGCTTCAGGCAACTTGCCCGGCCCAACAAGAAGCTTAGGTTTAGGGTTCAGGGTTTAGGGTTTAGGGACTTGGATTTAGGTTTGGGTTTGTGCTTTCGTTTCTCGTTTTTCCGGTTTTGTTGCTAGGTGGCTTGGGCTCACGGCATGGCGTTCCATGGGTTCCGTGGTTTGTTGGGTTTGGGGTGTTTAGGGTTTTCGCAGTTTTGCGGCTTCCCGTGTTGAGGGCTTTGGGGTTTGGTAGGTTGGGGTCGCGGAGAAGGGGATTCGGGTCGAAGATGCTTCGGGGTTTCGGATCTATTTAGGGTTTCGTGATGATGTGATGAATGAAGGCTCAAATCACTTCCCCGTGACTTCACAGTAATCGCAGAAACCCAGGAGCACCTTTAACCTGTAAGACCAAAACCCTGAATCACGAAAGCTTAAGTTCTCAATCCCAGACAACCCCAAAACAGCTTCAACCCCCACAAGTCTCCGAAACCCTCAACCCAACCCAACATCTGATATTGTAGACATCCATTTGGCAAGACATTCTCATTTTGAAGTCGCTCGGAATAAGCCCGAAACCGAGACCCTAAATCAAAAAAGAAGAGGCGAAGAGCCACCCTATTTAAACCCTAATATGCCCTAAGAGCGAAGAGCCAGGTAGGGCCCCGCCCCAATCTGATCGCCTTCAACTCAGCGATCGTCGCTTGTGCCCATGGTCGCCTCGCACTGAGCCGAGAAGTTTGGGGCTCAGGGTTAGGGTTTAGGATTTAGGGTTTGGGTGGGGGTGGGGGGAGGGGGGGTTTAGGTTTAAGTTAGGTTTGAGAAGTTTAAGGTTTAGAGAGCTTGGGCTTAGGGGCTTTCGGGGTTTCACCCCACAGGATGCTTCTTTGCAGTAGTCAGCTGAAATTCCGAAATCGTCCTTCGCTGCCGCATGAAGGCCCTTAACAAAAAGAGGCATCGGGCATCTTTAGAGCCTTATTACAAAAACCACGAAGTTCATAGAACCCTTGCAGAACCCAAAGCTCAGAGATGAACTTACCCGCCGCAAACAGCGGAGTACCCTTATAGAAGCCTGCGCCCAAAAGCCTATAAGCCAGTTTTAGGTCCCTATAGAACCCTTAGCGAACCCTGACCGAACCCTTTTGTGGGACTCAGTGTCCTCTGAGGCCAGTGGTATGCAGCTGTCCAGCTCTTCCGAAAGCTCCGAAGCAGTTGCGAGCAGCTGGGCACAGACTGGATAACACCGCGCTCCGAGTCCAAAACCTGACGATGATTACAAGAAGCACTCCTTACAGAAGGCATATCGGGCTCTCTCTTACTCCGTCTCCGCAGCCAAGGCCCGATGTCGTATCCGTCAGCTCCGCACGGGGTCCCAGCGAGAGGAGCGGTTTCGGGACTTGGGTAACTTGCCGGAGGTGGAGGGGGGTGGGGTGTGTGGTGTGCGTTTTTGTTTCTGTCGAGCTGTGGCTTGGCATCTCAGGTGGTTGTGATTTGTAGGTCCCGGGACTAGGCTTGGGGCCTTGCAGGATTGCCATGAAAACTGATGCCCTAAAGCCCGAAGCTCAAAACCCTGAACATTGCAAACCCTGAACCTCAACGCCCTTAAAACCCACAAAGCCGTACGTGTACCGCACTGGCATCATCGTCATCATCATCATCATTTCACTCTTCTCATCTTTTGTTTCGTATTCTTCTTCCTCTCCTCACGTCAACATCAGCACCGCCATCCTCCTTGAAGTTTTCTCCTCCAGCATCATCACTCCCCCCCCCCGACTCTGCGAATAGTCGGATCGGATTCGGGATCAGCTTCTGGAAAAACCTGCAAACCCCACATCCTGAAAAACCGAGTTCTATACGGCAAGTGTCACAATAGGATTTACGGGAGACTGCTTGGGGCAACTTAGGAAAATTGGTTCGGGTGTTATTAAGTGGATTTGAACCCATGTCGGCCCTAAGCCTTGAACCCCACACCCTCAACTCTAAACCGGAAAAGCCTGAACCCGGAGGACCCTTAACCTGCACAGTGCATGCTAAGCGCTTGCCTCTGTAATCCTGTGAATACTAAACTTGATGGCTAGAGACCCATAAAGCATACTTCAAACCTAACCTCCTGCAGAGGTATTACTGGAATCTTCAAAAGTTTAAGTTGAAGAATCGCCTTCGCAGCATGGCCTCAACCCTTAGGCTCCACATCCGATGCCTCAGAGCCTGAAGCTCCAAACTCCAACCCTAAACCTAAACCCGGAACCAGTGCTTGTTTGTTGTTGCAGTGCTTGCTTTATGTTGTGTTTTTGCCGTCGTTGCGCGGACCCGGGAAGCCAGTGAGTGAGGGAACCCCGGCCCGGCACGACAGCAACAAAAACGCGCCCCGGGGACGACAGCAACAACGCAACGACAGCAAACAAAAAGTTTCTTGCCACCTAATCTCCAAAATGAGCTGAAACTGCCGCGCAGCTGCAAAGGTCTTGTCGGCCTTTGAACTTTCGCGGCGGTGGGCGAAGGATTGCAACCACAGTTTGACTGGGTGCCTTTTTCAGGTTTTGAGTCCTCAGGTTTACTTGAGCTTCAGCGATTTAAGATGCACGGAGCACGTCGTGATGTCCTAAAGTCGAAGACAGAAACTCTTCAATTTTGAATCCCAAATCCGAAGCCCTGAGCACTTGAATCCTCAATTCAGGCGGCTGTAAAGCTTGAAGCGACGAAGCCCTGAGCCCTCAATTCCGCCAAGACCACAAAACCTTGAAAAGTGAAACCCGAAACTCCGAGGCACCAGCCTTAAGTCGCAAGGCCCCTGACACTCACAGAACCCCTTGAAAGCCCCCTGTAAACACAACCCCGTTCAACTCCTTGCGCCCAGGTTTCTCTCTAGGTTTCATCCCGGGGATCGGCTCTGGTACTTCAGGGTGCTTTGTGGGTCCTGGAGAGGGTTCGCAACTTAATCGGGCGAATACATCCGACGCGTTCCCAGGCACAAGGCCGAACTTCTCCCCGCAGTCTTAAGGACTTCAATCCGAAACCCTAGTCCCTTGAACCCTGAACCCCTGAACCCCTAAACCCCCAAGCCTCTTTGCTCTCTTCGTGCAGGCCCTTGGCTTCCTTCTTCAGCTTGGATCGCTTGGCCTCGAGTCGGCGGCTCCAGCGCGGACGGCGGTGGGAGGACCAAGAGCTCTTTGGGGATCACAGAGTTCCGGGTTTAGGGTTTAGGGCTTCGGGTTTCGGGTTTAGGGCTTAAGGGGTTTAGGGTTTAGGGTTTAGGGCTTCGGGTTTAGAGTTTCGGGTTCAACATAGAACCCGGCAGAATGTTTCAATATTATGCCAATTATGCCTTACAATTACAATATGCCCCAAAACCCAGCTGTAACGACAAAGGCCAGTGAGGCTCCTCTATGGGGGTTTGGGGTTCATTTGGGTTTAGCATTTTTGGGGTTTAGGATATGGAGTTTTGCGTTTAATTGATGCGTTAGATTTTTGTGCATAGGCCTTGGTTGTTTGTCGGGCGCCATCGCCAAGCGACGTTGCAGCCAACGTCATCCCACCAACTCCAGCTGAAAGAGCACTCTTGGAAGATAGGGACCCGTACTAATAGTTTCAGCAACTCGCTCCAAGGGGACCCGACATATTGAGAACACCCAACAAATCCCTGTTCTGCAGGGCCCCCAAGCCGTGAAGCCGATTTAGGGAGGAGCCTCAAAGTTCTTCGGGCTCGTCTTGTAGCGTTTTTCAAGTCAGATATGTCATACGTAACATGTGTCTCCTGTTCCACCCTTTTTCTCAGGTTTGATATTAAAAAGTACATGTATGTATGTGTACATCTGCATACATATTACACACGGCACCATGCATGCTGTTGTTCATCCTGCTTTGTGTTTTCGTATAATCGCCGCAACCCAGCAGTGACTGCAAACCGAGAGTCCAAACCCTCAAGCCTCAAGCAACAAAACCTTATCTAGGTTCCTCAGTGGTGCGCTTTTGCCCTTCTGATGATGGGAGCTACTTCTTAAAACAGAATAGTACGAAAGGGTACATGTATTACAAAGGGGCTACTCCGGAACCTAGCTATCCTCAGACACACATCTGAGCCTCAACCAAAATTGTGAAATCAACGTGTCCCACCTGGGTGTGTTTTTGTTTTTCCCGTGCTGAGGGCCTTGCAGTTTGAGCTTTGTCCACCTGTCAGGTCTTCAGCATTTGCGGTGCAGATGGCCGTTGGGAGCAGGCTGGTGTCGGGACGATGTCTGCAAGCAGACCCAAGGAAGAAGAAGCAGGAGGAAATGCAACCTTAAGCCAAAGCACAAAGCCCTAACATCGGCACACTGCACTCTGAATATCTCTGAACCTTGAGCACCAAACCCGAAACCAGAAACAAAATTGGCAACCTAGTAGGGTAGGGATTCGGACGCTACACTCTGGTCGATCTCTACTGACTCTTCAGCCAGAAGGCGTGCCAATCTCAACAAAAGCTGAGCTGATCCGAGCAGTCAGCACATTCACAGAAATACAAAGAAATCACCAGAGGTCGGGGTGGGTTCAAGGTTTAGAGTCTCAGCATCCCAAGATACCCTGCGCAAACCCATACCCGAAGCCGTGAAAAGCGCGATTCAGGGTTTCGGTTTTCCTAAATCCTATGCGGGAAGCCCAACGCGGAATCCCAATCCACTGAACCCGAAATCCACACGCTGTCCGTTGGAAGGCACTGACCGCGTGCCCGCCAACCGCGGCGGAATGGAGCCCTCCTGACAGATTGTGGGGTTTAGGGTTTAGACTGGAGAAACTTTAGAGAAACTGGGCTGAGAAAGAGGCGACTCAAGGTATCAGGTAAGTTTAGAGGCATTAACGACTAGAAGACTGCAAGGCAGTATTGCTACTGTACTAGTCATGCAGACCGTTATGCCATGGTGTTAAGGTTCAGGCATTACGCAGGTGTTTCTGCTAGAAGTTATGGAATCCGGCAGTAGACGGAGATTTCGGGTCCTGACAAGCACCGCTTGCTAAGGCTTTCGGGTTCAGCTCTTTACGCGGCCAACTTCTTTCTCTTTCTAGCTCTATTTATTTTTTGCATCGTTTGTTCGTCGTTCTCCTGTTCCTATCATGCTCCGACTCTGCCGGGAGTGCAGTTCAGCTTGTTTGATGCTTCGCTGAAGCACACAGACAAAGCCAGCAAGTCAGCTTCTGTTGCCGAGTCTGAAGCCTCTGGGATGTGTTCGAGCTTGTGTCCGAAGCCCCCAAGGTTGCCCAGTACAAACACTATAAAGTCCTCAACGTTGTAAGACCATAAACATCTTCAAAGCCTGAGCGAACACAAAGTCCTGAAACTCTCAAAGCCCAACGAAGCGTAAACTCACCAAGACACACCCAGCTTCATGTCCTCAAATCCCAATCAACGAGGCCTGGCAGAGCGCAACGCTGCAATCACCGCCTTGGGAGAGGCCCTTCAGTCAAAACGACGTTTATAGTTAAGGGTCTTTGGGTTACGGGTCGATGGGTTTGGGGTGTGGGATTTGGGGATGGCTATAGGGCTTTGGGGTTTTGGGAGCTACAGCGGTTGAAGGTTGATAAGTCTTTCCGGGGTGTGTGGGGATTGAAGTATCGGGCTTGACAGCGCCTGCTGCAAAGCTTTGGGTTGAAATTTATATACCCCGCAACCCTGTTAAAACTGTTCAGGCCCTTGTAGTAGCGTCAAGGAAACCGACAAATGCTCCTGCATTCTCAATTCTCCCTCCGAGCCCTCAATCTTGAATCTCGACATGCCTTGCCCCGACCCTGAGGGTTTAGGGTTCAGGCTTGAGATGGGTTGAGGCATAATGAGCCCGAAACCCGACAGGCCGAAATTGTTTCGCACGTTCCGAGGCTCACTCCTGGGCTATGTCCGGACAGCTCCTGACCTCACTGCTCCAGCAGCCGGGCAGCAGTGCGAAGGTTCGCGATAAAAGGAATCGCGCTTTTCAGGGCGCGGCCCTGTTCTAAATCCGCTGTCAAACAACATTCAACATCACTCTCGTTGGTGTGTTGTTCATCATTGTGGTTGTTGTCAAGGTTATGATGATCCTTACTTTGATTGCTCATCCTTGTTGTGTTTTGCTACTATGTCTGTATGCGTATATACATAGATATATATATATATATGTATATACACACACACACACACGTGCACACACACACACACGCATGTACATAGATAGTCGCAGGATGTGCCTCGTGTTACTAACAATGCTATGACGCAGTCTTATGTTCAGCACAATCAGTATCATCGGCAGCATGACTGCCGTCATAATTTTCTGTACTCATAATTAGTTGATGCTTCTCCACCTTTTTCCTGATTTCGTCGTCAACGAGGACTCGCTGCTACAGAGACTATCTGCCATACTGCTGCTTCTCTTGTCTGTACTTTGCTATGTCTAACGAAGAGCAGAGTAAACCAGGTAATATTCGTGTGCCAGAACAGATTGCTATTATCATGGCTGCATTGCACTTGCTGTGGGCATTGGAATAGAGTGGCTGCTCTTTCGTTCACTAGCCAACTTTTAAGCCCTGAAGCCCCAGACCCTGTAAACCCTAAACATTACATTACGTTGCCCAAGCCCTGAACTCCCTAAACCCTAAACCCCAACCCCTAAACCTTGAACTGAGCCCCAAACCAGCACACGACCTGCAGCCCAGGTGTGGCCGATCCCCGGATTCGGTCACACTGGGCGCCATGGTGTCCATCTCTGCGCGAGCCGAG
>CAJNDT010005985.1:268387-275887 GCA_905221615.1 Symbiodinium sp. CCMP2592
GGCCTTGCAGGTATCAAACAGTGTACAAATGGGACGAAATCTGGACGCGGAGGCGGTACCAACCATGCCTTGCGCATGGTTGTCGTAAAGTCTTGTATCAGAAAACCAGGCACTGCCCGAACCTGCCATGTTGTGTGATACAGGCTCATTCCTCAACCGCACCCCGACTGCGTCTTGAGAGTGTTGCAGGTCCACTTTCATTTGGTTTCGCATTGCATGGTACCGGAATAGGTGCTATTGCGTCATATAAGAAGCAGGCGATCCGATGTGAAATAGTGTGAAAAAATACCAATACAAAAAGCATGGACCATTATGGTTTGTTTTTGGGGAGACAGCATGTCCTTGCGGTCAATTGACGTAGCGATGTGCACAGCTTTAGAGCATAATGACGGCCCGCGCCCAATTATGAATAGCACAACAGCTGTGGTACGTTCGCTTCCAGTACACATGTCACGACAATCCATAATGCGGTCTTGCGTCATGGCTATTCGCATATCCTTATGCTTGTGTTTTTCCAATAATGCTTTGCATTCAACAGCAACAATCTGCGTAAGCTTTCTTCATACTCAATGGTACTTCTCTGTGGCTTATCGACGCCATGACCACACATGCTCATCAGCACACACAATTACTGCTGCTGCTATGTCGACGGCTACGACTTCAGCTATTACTTTCATTTCTGCTCGTAGCATCACTACTACTGCTTCGAATACTGCGATTTCGTGGTTAGTTCTCCCAAACGGGAAAGCTTGTTTTCACCATCCAGTCACCATCACGGGCCAAATTAATACATCATAATCACCACCATCGTCATCATCATTTTTCCATGTTCATTTTCTCTTGCATCTTCGTTCCCATTTTCGTCGTTTGACTCATCCTCATGGTCCTCCTCCTTCTCACATCATCAACATCATCACCTCTAAACCTCACTGACTAAAGAACACCTCGGACCGAAGCCCTAACCGCCCCCCCCCAATACCCAGACAACCACGTAGCACTTTGCAAAGCCAGCCTAACTCAGCTTCTCGGGAAGATTCGGGAGCATAGCAAACACCCTCATATCGTGTCATTCTCTTGGTGACCATCATCATTGCCGTCATCTTAACTTTGGGCATTTAATTGTCAGCATTATAAACCCTAAACCTTGAACGTCTACCCCAAATCTTGAGTGTATCCGTTGAAGAAGATTTTGGATCGAGGCCACGGTCTCCTGTTGGCGACAAGGCGTGAACCTGGTGACTTGGCCGGTTTGGTTTTGTTTGAAGGCAGGAGGGGGCGAGTTCTATAAGGACCTGTGCAAGGAGTTCTATAAGGGCATGTTGGTGTTTTTGTTCGGGGGTTCGGGGTTGAGGTGTTTTGAGGTCAATGTTCAAGTGTTTAGCTGCCGTTTCCAGAGCTTGGTTCAGGGTTGAGCTTTGGACGTGTGGGTTTTGGGGTTCCTGGTAAAGTCCTGATCACCACACCCTACAAAGCCGAGTGCTTCCAATTTCCACATGTTCTTTGGGTTGGTTTGCTATGGCATTGTGGATTAAGGCCTGTGGTTCTGAATGAAGCCTGTGGGGTCGTCTCGGGATTGCCTATGGTAGTCGAGCCGTGGTTCTGAAAGTTGAGAGGCTTTATCGGAAACCTCGGCATCCCCTTTCGCGGATTCTTGTAGTAAGCTTCAGAAGTCTTAGAAGCAGACTCCATGAAAGCTTGGACGTGCCGTAACTTGCGGTTACAAGATTTCCGAGCAGGTCCTCCGCTTGCATCCCTAAGCCCTACCTAAAGTTTGGCTGCGTCGTAGCGAAGAGCTCAGGTGGCACAAGCACTTGTGTCTGGCGAGCGCGCTTCAGAGATTACGCTCTTCGGCTGAGCATGGGGTTTAGCCCACTTCTCGATCAAAGAGGCTCTCGACAAAATAGGAATCCGAAGAGTATACCCCTGAAAGGAAGGGGCCTGACAGATCCGGGATCGACATTCGTCAGAGGCGGCCTGGGGTTACGGCTAAGGATTAGTGTTTAGGGCTGAGGTTGTCGGGTTTCGAATTTAGCGTACGCTAGTTTGCCGCTAGTTTGTGTCTGACAAGGTTTAGGAGCTCTCTTAAAGCTCTGTACGGACAGATAGGGGTACCATCAGGGCTCTGTAAAAAGCCACATGCGGGTTCTATCGACTCACAGATTCGTGGCTTTGCTTCGAGGCTGGTGCGTTCTTTTGAGACTGCCGGACCTCAAACCTCATACACCCGCGACCGTAAACCCTGCGCGCTAAACACCTACACTCTAGACTCTAAACCTTACAGAAAACACTATCTAACAGCCAAGCCGCAAAGCCTAAACCGTAAGCCTCAAACCCTGACTAAACCGTGCGCGCAACATATCAGTATGTCTGTCACAAGTGTCTCTCAGGGGTCGGGCTGCATACCTAGAGACATCGACTACTTCCCAAATCATACCATGCAGGGATCCTTCAAGCAAAAGAAGCTCCATAGAATCCCAGGCCCAACAAAGGAACGGTTTTGCGAGCCCCTTTCCATACTGGCAGTAACTGCAGTTGGAATGATGGGATAGCGGAGTCTGTGAGTAGGACATGTAAGGTGGAACACCCTCGCCGCAGCTTGCGCGCAAGCTTCGCAGTGGCAGCTTTGTTGCTGGCTTTACTTCAGGCAGCCATGGCTAGGTTTTGGGACTTCATTAATTCCCCAAACCTTAAGTCCTCAACCCGATACCTGGATTTTAGGGTCGGAGGTTTTCGGCGGTTTGAGGCCTTTCGGCTCTTTGCGCTACTTGTATCGGATGTATCGATGTTTTTGGCTTCAGGGTCTTTGGTCTCGAGTCGACCCTGCGACCTCTAGGGCTCAATCTGATTGAACCAAAAAAGGTCCTAGAATTAGGCGGGGTTTTCCGAACCCCAACCTTCATTCCGGAGCTATGGTTGGAGTGAATGTAGGGCCTTAAACTCTACATCTTGAACCCTAAACCCTACAGCACTGAAGGCCTAAAGCCCTGAAGCTCCAAGCCCTGAGAACTCTAAAACCTCCAACCTTGCCACCACCAAACTCCGAACGAAAGGTCAGATCCGGCTTGCGGGTATCTGTGGGACTTGTGCGAATGTCCGTTAAACGTTAACGCTTACGACGGCAGGCGGCAAGCTGTTTGTGTCATGCCTTTGCTGCGTTTCTTCTGCTAAGGGGACCTGTAGACAAGCTCTCGCGCGCGATTTAAGGTATATTCCTTATCCGCGGGTGTTGGAGACGTTGGCACTCCGGTTCACAATGGGGCTGGGTTAGGGTGTTTGTGGCTTAGTCATCAGTTGGAGTCGAACGCTCACAACCTCAAGACCCAAGCCCTAAGTCACGTAGTCGAGAACCCAGAGCCGTACACCCTAACTGTGCGCACCGCAAGGTCAAGCCTGAAACTCTAAGCCCACAACCTGAAACGCATCGAGCCCGCCCAATTACTATTTTGGCGTCAAACCGTAAACACTAAGCAAGAGAAGAAATGCGCTACCCGGGTCCTCAAGAGTACGGCCATGTTGCATTTTGGGAGCCCTTTGGGAACCCATTCAACCCTAAACCTGAAGCTTTGCAGCCTAGTTCCAAAGCCGAACTCGTACGTTTCGTACACCCAACCCTAATGCAGGTCCGGTTCGCGGGGCGTGGTTTCGCTCAGCCCTCCTGTGGCTGCGTGTGAGAAGAGTAGCGAGGTGGATGTAGGGCTGGGGCTGGAGTTTTAGCTTCAAGTCGTGAGGTTTTAGGACAGAAGGCTTTATGGTGTCAAATTGTCGGTTTCGAGGTTCTCTCTTGTTCTTGCACATGCGGCGGATTCTGTCTCAACGTTTAGTTGGTGTCTGGGGCTGCGGGATCTTTATTCGTTGTGGGTCTAAGGGCTTTGGACTTGTGTCTGTGTCCACGGGGTTTGGATAGGGTCTTTGTTCTTCGAGGCTTAAAGATCACCGGGGGCGTAATTTGCCCACGTCTCCAGCGACACCCCACGAATTTTTAAACCCCTGCTCCGCGTGCCCCCTCACAGTCGTTGCGGCTCCGTATCGCCCTGGCCTTCTCGGCTTACCTTCGGGTCGCAGGTGTTGTCGCGTGCTCTTCCATCCTGCTGCCGTGCACTTGCACCGCACGTCGCGTGTGGATGGGTGTTAATGTTTGGAGATGCGGCAGCAGTTTCATACGCGTTCAACGCTTCTCGATTCTTCGGGATTCCGGAGTTTCCGAGGTTGCTCCGTTTTCCTGAGGGTGTTTGGTGACCTTTCCACTTCAGAACGCTGCTGCAGTGGTGCTTTGCTGAGCTACTGTTCTCTGGAAGCTAAGTTAAGCCCTAAACCCCCCCAAACTCCAGACCCTGAAAGCCCGATGCTCCAACCCTACAGCACCTGATCCTGGGTTCACAAGGGGGGCTGCCATTCGGGATTAAGATTTTAGGGTGGTCTTCGGATGTTTTAGGCATTGCAAGCCCGAAACTCTGAGCATTGACCCCTGCCTTAGCCATCCCTTGTAAACCCTGAACCTTCAGCCATTAAACCACTACAAACCCTATAAGCCCTTAAGCCCTGAACCCTTTAGTGACCCTTAAGCCGTAAGCCTAGGGATTTTCGGGTTTATAAGGGGTTTAAGTAAGGGTTTACAGGGGTTAAAGGCTTGTAGGCTTGTGACAGGGGTTTAAGGTTTGAGGGTTTAAAGGGTGTACGGGTTTATCAGGTTTATCGGGTTTGTCGGTTTAGGGGTTTAGGGTTTATGGCTCACCAACAGGCCGGTGGAGTTCTCTTGGCGCTTCTGCAGGCGCACAGGGCTTTAGCACTTCAGGTCAGGGGAGGTCGGTTTTTTCTCGAGGGTTTGTTAGGGCTTTCCCGTATCTCACGCCCGGACCCCAAGCCCTCACTGTGAACCACTATTTTTTTTCAGTGCCGCTTCTTTCGCAGCAGGCAGGATTTTACAGGGTTCTTACTATTGAAGCCTTTAGCGGCCTGGGGCCTGACCGGTTGTTGGAGGCTCCCTCAGGCTTCGGGGTGTAGTGGTTAGGGCCTCAGGCACCTTAGGGCTGTATAAATGTATGTTTCATGATTTGAGTTTTTGGGCTGGGTGGTGCTCTCAGAGCCTCGACTTCTTGGGGATTTTCGCGAGGGTGTCCGGTCAGGTTTGTTAGGTCTGAAGGGTGCGCACCCCAAGCTAGAAAGTTTTAATCCCGAAAACCGTGAATTCGGGGATACCATCCTGCACCAAACAGTCGCATCCGCTCTTGTTTCCAAAGTACAGTGTGATCCGACACTCTATTCTCATTATTGAGGCCGCTACGTGAACTCACCCTAAACCCAAGATCTGGCTTCCTGGTGGTCGTCTTGGGTTAGTCTTTCGAGGACTCGCTTCTCAGGCCAGTCTATCTCGGTTTAGGGTTTGCGGCTGGATTTAGGGTTTCCGGTCTAGGGTTTGGGTCTTCGGATCTGGAATCTTCCTATGTCGTTTTGATGTATTAGAAGCCGCTGCAAAAACGGCAGGAGCTGGCTGCCACAGCTCTTCTTCTTTGTGAGCGGCCAAGCTGTCTGGCAACAAAAGTTCGCTTGCGCACATATCCCCTCATGTTCTGACACCTGGGACGGATTTCAAAAGGTTTAAGGTTATGAAGGGCCTGAAAGGTGCGAGGTGTCGAAGTGTCTACAAGGCCAAGGGCTTGCGAGTCCTCCCCGACACGGTGGCTGAGGGTTCAAGGACAATGCTGTTGCTTCTTTCAGTTCGGGTTCTGGCAGCCGACTTCTTCGCATGCGAAGGTCCGGGCTGATGCTCATCCAGTGGGTGCAACTTGTTGCAAGCTTCCGTGTTCGTCAACTCCGGGCTGTCTTTGGAGATAACGAGCCCGAGGTTTCGCCGACAAAGCGAGAGAGAGAGAGAGAGGAAAAAGCACAAAAGTTGTGCAAGAGTAGGAAGCGAGTGGTTTCAGTAGGTGATCAACACGGGCCCAAAGAACAGCGAAACAGAAGCTCTGCTTGTGCTCGAGCTGCCTGATTGGCCCAAGGTGAACCTAGGGTTCTGTGATTAGGTTTTAGAGTTTAGGGTGGAGCGTAGCGTGGCTGCAGTACGTTCCCGAAAGCACGGCCACGCCCGCTTTTAAATAGACGAGATGTTGGCAGACTCATGCGCAGCAGATGAGCCCTCTCGAATGCTCCGAGCAAAACTGACAGCGTCGTAACTTGTTGAAGAGGGCCGCCCGGCCTTGTTGGGGCTCTTAAAAACATGTCACTTTCGCGGCGTAGATCAAGAGCTTTGTATTGATCTGATTCATATACAATACTACAGAAGTTTGGTTCGCTTGCTTCTCACGCTTCGTCGGGATCTCTAGTTTTCAGATTTGGCTCTTGTCGGAGAATGGGATGGGGGTCACGCAACTATCCAGCAGTCCAAACTAGTTCCAGCTTGAGGATTTAGGAATTCTAGACCCCTGATCTAAAGAACCCTCATTTGCCTTCGCCGCCGGGCCATTTGAACGATTTGGCGTGGTCTGGCAGGACAGTATCGCCGGGTTGTCGCAGGTTTGGGCTTCAGTATATGCCCTAGAGCAACGCTCGGTGGTGCTGAACTGTCCTTGTGCAATCATACCAGAATAATCTACCTGCCTGAGAAGCCTACTGCCGGCGCATTAGAGGCGAATCCACCAACAGTGAACTGCGCTAAGGTTTGGGTGCTTCAGGTTTGGGATTTTGGGGTTTAGGGTCGAGGGTCTCAGCCAAAAGCCGAGAAACGCCTAAATGCCCCAGGGCCCATCCAACCCCCAAGACTTATCACTAGCTGATGCATATGATGATGACCTTCGTGATACCCGGCAACGCAAAAAAAACACTCTTAATAAGTAGGGTAACTATACTTATATTTACGTATATAACCCCAATTAAGGTACTTATAACCTTACTAAGCCCCATCTGAGACCCCCTCCCAAAGCCGTAAACAGGCTCTCAATCATTGCTCTCCCAATCCTTCACCTCAGATGCCGATCTTCTACAGAAAGGCTCAAAAGGGGTTTCATTGGTGTTTCATCTAGTATTGAACACATACGGTTCTTTGCCTTTTCAATAAGTTTAACGAGCTTCCCTGCGCAATTCTTCGACTTCCTTCAAGCTCACGGCCAGGACGACACTGGGGGCCGGTTGCGGCGCCTACAGGCACGCGCCGGCCCAGGCCCGGCAAGCGGGGGTTTAGGGAGGTTTAGAGAAGACCTCAACCCTCTATCCCTGAAAAGACTGAAGCATTGAACCCTAGAGCAGGTATTCTGTGGAACCCTCCTAGAAGCCTAAAGAGGCTTCAAAGATTAATTGAACAACAAAGCGAAAACGCGAGGCATGTCCTGGTGGGATGACGGCAAAGGCAAGGGCTATGGCAAGGGCGATAAGGCCGCAGCATGGGGGCTCAGGTCAAAGCAGAGGGTTTTTTGTTGGGGTTTGCAGGCTTGAGGCTTAGTGTTCTTTGAGTAGTAACTTTGTTCTTGAAGTTTGTAAGCACTGTGGCCTAGGATGTTTGTTTGCTAA
>CAJNDT010005985.1:280887-288387 GCA_905221615.1 Symbiodinium sp. CCMP2592
AGCGAAAGCAAAGAGACATGAACAGATTTAGGAGGTGCCTGCGTGTATGTACACACACATATAACTATAAATATATATATATATATATATGCTATATATGTATGAGACAACATGTGCATACACATATGATCATTTGACTTTACGAAATATGCAGCTTGTATATGTGCAGAGAGGGAGAGAGAGAAAGAGAGAGAGAGAGAGAGAGACAGAGAGACAGAGAGAGCGAGCGAGAGATCAAGTCTAAGCTCACCAGCCGGTGCCGCTGCAATGGGAGACGGTCCAGCATAGATCCCTCATCGAAACCCCTGTGTTTCGAGTTGAAAGGGAGGTTTAGAGCTCAGGGAAGAACTTTCGGCCGAAAAATGTTCAAGATCTCTGAGGCTCCAGTAGCCAGTAGCTGAAGACGGCATTCAGAGAATCTGGTTTTTGTGGGATTTTGTGGAGGTCGAGGAACTGGGAGGTTTTAGACCACGTGGAACGATTGGAATCCGGAGCATAAGTGAAAGGACCCCTTGTCCTAGGGCTCCGATAATCCTTCCAGTTCTCCTTCAGATAAATGATATGATCCCTCTTCCAGGGGAGCCGACATAGATACCCTTGATTTTGAGCAACCTTGTTTGAGATTGCCGGCCAGATCTACAAGACATCCCACCGCCGCCGCTGCCCGTGCGCATGGGCAAGCCAGGCATGGGTTTAGGCGGGTTCGGTGGGTGATGGGTTCAGGACTAGGGCTTACAGCTTCGGTGTTTAGGGATTGCATGACGACATTGCTAGTTTGGTGCATGGTGCTTTCAATTTCTTCGGGTTCAGGTGTCTCTGTGGGTTTGTAACTACATGGGTAGGAATCATTTAAAGCGCTGCAGGGTCCGTCTCTGGTGCAAGGCTTTGACTAGGTAGGCTCCAGTTTTTCTCCGTGAAGGATTCTTCATTTCCAAACCAGCGCAGGATAAAACCGAAGCTTCAGACTCACACGGTCTGGGGCTCGTGGTTTCGTCGCAAACTTGAACTTCGGCCCAGAGCCCTGAAATCATGTGGGGGAAAGGGAGCTAGACGCCGGTAAGTAGTGGCAAGGTGGGATCAACCACTACCCTGGCGCGATGCCAGTGGAAGGCAGCGATGTCGGTTTTGCGGTCCAAGGCAGAGTCTGAGGAGTTTAGGGTTTACGGATGTTTGTGGTCTACATGTCAGTCACTTGAAGCTAGGCGCAAGACCGACTCTCGTGGCAACATACGCAGTCGTCCTGTTGTCTTCTTTTCCTGTCGTCATCTACCCGATTGGAATACATCAAGTTTTGTCGCTTCGTGGTCAAGACCCCGGTTGGGCTACTGCAAGTTTTGTGGCTTCGTAGCCAAGAGGCCTGTTAAGATACCTCAAGTTTTTTGGCTCCGTGATCAAGAGCCCAGTTGGGATACCTCAAGTTTTAGGGTTTCGTAGCGAAGATCCCGGTTGGGACACCGCAAGTGGCATGGCATCGTGGTCTAAATACCGCAAGTTTTGGGGCTTCGTCGTTACGATCCCGGTTGGAATACCTCAAGGTTTGTGGCTTCGTGGTCCAGATGCCGCATTTTCTTGTGGCTTTGTGGTCAAGATCCCGGTTGAGATACCTCAAATTGCGTGGCTTTGTGGCCTAGATACCGCAAGGTTTGAGGTTTCGTGGTCAACATCCCGGTTGGGATACCTCAAGTTTTGAGGTTTGGCAGTCAAGATCTCAATTGGGGTATCTCAAGTTTTGTGCCGTCGTGGTCTGGAAACCACAAGTGCTGTTGCTTCGTGGTCAAGATCCCGGTTGAGATACTCCAGGTTTTGTCGTTTCGTGGCCAAGATGCCGGTTGGGATACCTCAAGTGTTTTGGCTTCGTGGTCAAGATCCCGGTTAGGATACCTCAAGTTTGTGGTTTCGTGGTCAAGATCCCGGTTGGGATACCTCAAGTTTTCTGATGTCGTGGTGAAAATCCCGGTTGGGATACCTCAAGTTTCGTGACTTCGGGGCCTGGATACCGCAAGTTTTGTGGCCTCGTGGTCAAGATCCCGGCTGGGATGCCTCAAGTTTTGTGGCTTCGTGTTGAACAGTTTGGTGGGGATACCTCAAGCTTTGTGGGCTTACCTAAGAGCACTGAACAATTTTTTGAGTACCTCCGGCAGGAAAGTCTGTGGCCAGAGTCGAGCAGAACACTTGATGCCGTTTTGGCAGAATTTATCAATGTCCTCTTCCAAGAAGGTGAATCCCCGGGCCAGGCAAGGTGCGCCCTTTCCGCTCCTAAGCGGTTCCTGCCACGGAACAACAATTCTACAACAACTGGATCTGGGTCCACTCCCCGGTGCGTGCGGGAGGTGGTCAAAGCCATGACCGAAGTTTTGCTGCAGATCCGTCAGCCGACCTTTGCACTTGCATTGGTAATTCATTTTCTTTGTTTTCTTCGCTCGGCCGAAATGTACTCCCTGAGGGCAAGTGCTGTGGCCTTCCTTCCCGCAGGCTTTTCGTGGTGGCCTTACACTCCACCAAAACCGGCCGCGGCCGAGCGCAAAGTGTCACCCTTACGACCCGGTGCACGCGCACTAGGGCTTTGCAATGAAGATGGCGGTTGGGATACCTCAAGTTTTGTGGCTCCGTGGTCAAGATCCCGGTTCGGATACCTCAAGTTTTGAAGTGTCGTGGCCAAGATCCCGGTTGGGATGCCGCAAGTTTTGTGGCTTCGTGGTCAAGATGCCGGTTGGGATACCGCAAGTTTTGAAGTTTCGTGGTCAAGATCCCGGTTGAGATACCTCACGGTGGGGATGCCTCAAGTTTGGTGGCTTCGCAATGAGCATCCCGGTTGGGATACCTCACGTGTTGTGGCTTCGTAGCCAAGATCCCGGTTTGGGATACCCCCAATTTTGTTAAAATTTCGTGTCAAGTTCCCGGTTGGGATACCCTGGCAAGACAGAACAGTCACTGACTGTTCGGGTCAGTGGCTCACTAAGGTTTCTGATCCTTACCCTCTGCCCCCTGTCAAAAATTGGCGCGATGTCCTCCAACGGTTGTCTCCAGCACCTTGGTTCAGAGTTTGGTCGGCATGTGATGCCAGAGGGCACGTTGTAATGGGAAGTATTTCAATGTTGGTTTGGGTGATTTCAGGATCGCTGTACATGTACTTTGTTCTTCACACTTTCGCCGCTTTTGCTACCTGCAGAGCACTCGCATACGGCGGCGGCAGCAGATCACTAAATTCTAAGAGGAGTGGGCGGTGTCATGGATGTCTTTGGAACGAGTTTGACTGAAGCGATTAACTCGTAGATGGGCCGCATCAAATGATGCTCAAGCTTCCGGCCCGCCCCACCCAGAAGCAGGGGGTGATATCAAAATCGCTGTACATGTACTTTGCTCTTCACACTTTCGTCGGTCTTTGCTACCTGCAGAGCACTCGCATGCGGCGGCAGCGGTGGATCACTAAATTCTGGAAAAAAGAGGAGTGAACGGTGTCAGTTTGCCGCCTGTTTGTCAGATTCTCTAGTCTTTTTCGAGCGGTTTGCTACTTGTTAGTCAGATTCTCAAGTCCCTTTCGAGCGACGTGCTACCTGTTTGTCTGATTCTCTAGTTCCTTTCGAGCGGCTTCCTACCTGTTCGCTAAGGCCAGGCGTACAAAATCGACACAATCAATTCTCGCAGCATTGTATCTTGAACCTATTGTGAACCGCACGGTCACAAGCACCTGAGCATTTCAGCGCCGAGTCCGCCATCAGGAAAGGGAAGGGGCAAGAGCAACAACCAAAAGGGCGACAGTGTGAAGGGGAAAGAGACTTGAATGCAGTGTAAGTTTTTGAGGCCCTTACCTTACTAGGCCTCTCAGTCTAAGCAGCCTTGTAGTCGCCTCAAATTCTATACCTCGATCATATCCCAGATCCACAGGCCCCAAATTCTATACCTCGAACCGTGAACTCAATATGCCAAATTTGAACTGCTATAAATCCCCGCCTGATGCAAGTTTAGGACCTGCTCCAAAACGCACGGCGCAATCGTGCGCAAGGGCGAGTGCAAGGGCAATAAAGTAGTGTAACAAGGTTTATCAAGGCTTCAAGGTGGGAAGGTGTGTTGAAACCGTCTGCGTGCAAGACCGCGCGATGGCGAAACACAAAGCGATTTTCGAGTTACGGGCTGCAACCAGAATCAAGAACAGCCCCCAAGTATTCAACTCCCCTTTCGCAACAAAAAATGCATCCTGCTAAGGTGTTTTGGAGTAGAAGCCCTATGGCACAAACAAAGGCTCTTGGGTTGGGGTTTTTAGAGTTTGGAGTCAAGGGTTCAGGACTTTGGGCGCGGTGATGCGAGCGAGTTTGAGGTTGACAGTCGGTCTCGCCATCGCTGAAAACACTGGCGATCAATGCCAAGTCTCCAAGGGGGTCAACCTTTCAACCCGAAATCCCCCAAGCACCTGCAACTCTATCAACCCTGAAGAGCAAGCCCCCTAAACCCTGAGCCCTGTCTAAGCCGCTAGAAGAAAGCCCTCAAAGCCCCGAACCTTCAAGCCTCTGAAACTCTTATATAGCCTCTAAGCCCTGAAAGCGAAGCCCCCCAAGCCCAAGGATCCGCGCGGCAGCAAAGAGAAGATGCCGCCGAAGCAGCCAGGGCGGGAAAACTCGTGGTTAGGGTTTTGGGGGCTGTAGGATTTTTGATTTAGGATTTCGATTCTGGTTTAGGGTTTCGGATTTCTGGTTGTTGGTTTAGGGCTGACCGTTTAGGGTTTTAGGCCTTAGCTGTACCGTACGTTTTAATTTCTGCTGTTTTGGTTTAGGACTTCGGGTTTAGGGTTTCAGGTCTAGGGTTTACGGTTTCGGGCTTGTGGTTGTTGGTTTAATGTCCAGGAGTTTTGGTGCTTGATTTGGGATTTTGGTTTTATGGTGTTATAGGATTTAGGCCCTAAGCCCTAGCCCCCATAAAACCTTAACCAAAAGCACTAAACTCTGAATTCTGAACCCTGAACCCTTAAAGTCTCAGGGCTTCGGGGTGCAGGGGGCCAGCTTCGGAGTGCACGGTTTTGTTCGGTGTTCTGTTCATTCTTTTGCGGGGAACAGGTTCTTGCCGTCCCATCAACCTAAACTCTATAAGCCCTAAGCCCTACACCCCTTAACCCTGTGGGCGCAAGCAATCCTGACAGGTTCTGACAGGATATCTAGTTTAAAATGAACGTGAAAACACAGAGTAAATACCAAGTTCACAGGACCTCTTTGCGTAGCCCCGACGCTTTGACATGACAGCCCTAAACCCGTGAATCGTCACCCGTACATACACCCCCGAATCCTAAAGCACAATTAATTGAAGTCCTAAACCTTAAACTGCAACTCGAAACCAGACAGGCCAAAGAGCAAAGATCCGCAGTGGAAGAGGAAGCTTCCACCCTCAGGGTTAAGCCTTGCTGGGCTTTTCGGTGTAGGGTGTCAGTCACGGTATTAGGCTTAGGGTTTTGTGCCTTTTGGGTTTGCGGTTGTGGAGTTTAGTTGGTTTGCACTTGTGGGGTGTCTAGGAGGGTCTCAGGCTTAAGGCTTCTGTTTTTTAGAACTTTTGGGTCTTATAAATGTCCTATGTGAAGTAGGGTGTATTTCAAGATTTTCAGGTTTTTGGTGACTGTACATAGGGCTCCTCAGGTGAGTGTATACTTGGGGGGGAGGGGGGGTTATCGGGAGAAAATAAAACCAGCAAGAGGCAGGAGACGACTTCCTGACAGTGTCTTGTATGGGATTCTAAACCTTAAACCCGAAGCCCTAAAGCTGATGCCCTTTGCGGTAAGGGTCAAGAGGCTTAAGGTCTGTGCTCTTCAGGCTCTTCAGGGTCTAGGGGCAAAGCCTAAGCTTTAAATACCTTGACCAAACCCTTAACCCCTATAGCTGCCAGCCTAGAACCCAAAATCTACACTGGGCAACTCAAGGTCGAGATTTCAAGAGCGGGGTTTCGGTTAGTACGAGTGGCTTTTCACGGCATAAGGTTTTATGATTACACGCTTCTTCCAGAGGTTCGGGTGACTCTTATGTCTTGGATTTGAGTTCGAGTTCTAAGGCTACTAGATGCGGCGGTCGTAGTGACAGTTGTGTAAGCAGTTGGGTTCAGGGTTAAAAGATCGGTGTCTGTCAGGTTGTGGGTTTGGGGCCATTGGGCTTCTTCTCACATCGGCCGCGATCTCCGTCAAAGGGCTTGGCACACAATTTGCGCGATGATTCGCAAACCATCGCCAAAGACCCCAAGGCCTAGGCCTAGACAGGATCAAGACCTGGATGTCCAACCTACTCTGTGCATGCAGCACTTAGCCGCGTCAGCCCAGTGTTGGGATAGAAATCGCTGCTAGCATATCAGCTTTGTTCAGCTGCCCGTCTATGTGGGGTTCTCTCAAGTGTAATGTTTCAAACCTACGAAGCCTAAAGATCTTGAACACTGGATTCAAGGAATCATGCGGCGAGGGCTACTGAGACAGCTCCGACATTCGGTTCTTCCTCTTTTGCCGGGGATTTTCATTTCGAATGTTGCGCTTGCAGATGTTATGGAGTTCCGAACTCACGACTCGAAACCGCGCAGGAAGGATGGCGTGGACGCAGAAAAGGAGCTTGCCACCCAGCGGGTCCATCCAGCACAAGAATAAGAAATGAGGGGAACTCTGTAAGAGCAGCTGGAGTCTCTTCCTGACATGCCCACTCAATCGTGCCTGGTCGGCATTATAAGCTTGTTCCAAAAGCACCACAAACCATACCGAAAAGAAACCGTGAGTTGACATTGTTGCAAATGCAGCAGATGTCCGAAATGCTACATGGAATGTCTCATCTGTGATTCTGGGGCGGCATAGTGTTGCCAAGGGATCTGCTTTCAACTTTCATCTACCACCAAGTCTTTCACACAGCCCGTCAGGCCCGCGAGCAGTCCCGGCACTGTGTTGGCTCAGCGTCTGCGGGTGCGGATGCTTACATCAGGGGGTGTGGATCATGTAAACACCAAGCCCTGATCCCAACTAAACCCAGAACCCGAACCCGCCTTTTCCGGATAAGTAGTTCCGTCCGCTTGGGTCCCTTCTTGTCGAACATTCCCATACGGTGCAGGTTCCTTTCAGGGACGTTTCATCTGTTCAAGGTTTGGGGTCTAGGCTATCTTCCGTTGGGTATTACAAGGGTTCGTTCAGGGTTCTGCAAAATCAGATGTCCGAAAATTCAACACGCAGTGCGGGTTCAGGGTTTGGTTTGATTTGCAATGGGCTCTGTCTAGCACCCATTTGGTAAAGTTCGCGGATATGAGGTGCATAGGAGGCTGACAACAGGCTTGCTTCGGCGCTTTATCCGAGCGGTGAGGCCCATGCATTACGACTGTGGCAATTCTGTTTTGTTTTTGTTGCATGTGTGTGTGTGTGCGCTGCAAGAAGGGGAAGAGCGGTAATGCATGTACAGTCAGCCTGTTTACCTACGGCGTCCTACGTATTCTCACCAGCCTTGATTTTATGGTGCAGGATGGAGATGGAGAGTGCCGCTTTGTCCCGTTCAGCCCCAGTCT
>CAJNDT010005985.1:293387-454501 GCA_905221615.1 Symbiodinium sp. CCMP2592
AGGCTCGGGATAAACGCTTGTGTTTTGAGGCATAGATGTCAAGAATCGAAGTAAACTCTAGTGTAAACTCCTTTGCCTTGCTTTATCGATGTCGAGCAGGATCGTGGTGAACGCTCGCTTTGAGGCATAGATGTCGGAAGGGATCAGGATACACGTTTGTGCGTTGAGGCATAGATGTCGAACAGGATCCGGGTAAAAGCTTGTGTTTGAAAACCGGGGTAAACGCTCATGCTCTGAGGCACGGATGTCGGACAGGATCGGCGAAAACGCTTTTGTTTTGAGGCGTGGATGTCGAACAAGTCCTCGAACAAGATCCGGTTAAAAGCTTGCACGGTGAGGCATGTATAGACATCGAACAGGATTGGGGTAAACACGTATGCCTTGGAGCGGGATCCGGGTAGAAACTTCTGCTTTGAGGCATAGATGTCGACAAGGAACGGGGTAAACGCGCATGCCTTTAGGCATAGATGTCGGAACGAATCGGGGCAATTAGATGCTTTGGGGCAGCGATGTCGAACAGAATCGGGTTAACGCTTGTGCTTTAAAGCATAGATGTCGACAAGGAACGGGGTAAACGCGCATGCTTTTAGGCATAGATGTTGGAACGAATCGGTGTAATTAGATGCTTCGGGGCAGACATGTCGAACAGGATCGGGTTAACGCTTGTGCTTTGAAGCATAGATGTCGAACATGATTGGGGTAAACGCTTGCTTTGAGGCATAGATGTCGAACAAGATCGGGGTAAACGCTCGCTTTGAGGCATAGATGCGAACAGGATCGGGGTACATAAACACTTGTGCTTTGAGGCATAGATGTCGAAAAAGATCGGGGTAAACGTTTGCTTTGAGGCATAGATGTCGAACAAGATCGGGGTAAATGTTTGCTTTGAGGCATAGATGTCGAACAAGATCGGGGTAAACGCTTGCGTTGAGGCATAGATGTCGAACAAGATCGGGGTAAATGCTTGCTTTGAGGCATAGATGTCGAACAAGATCGGGGTAAACGCTTGCCTTGAGGCATACATGTCGAACAAGATCGGGGTAAAAGCTTGCTTGCTTTGAAGCATAGATGTCGAACAAGATCGGGGTAAACGCTTGCTTTGAGGCATAGATGTCGAACAAGATCGGGGTAAACGCTTGCTTTGAGGCATAGATGTCGAACAAGATCGGGGTAAACGATTGCTTTGAGGCATCGATGTCGAACAAGATCGGGGTAAATGCTTGCTTTGAGGCATAGATGTCGAACGCGATCGGGGTAAACCCTTGCTTTAAGGCATAGATGTCGAACAAGATCGGATAGATGTCGAACAAGATCGGGGTAAACGCTTGCTTTGAGGCATAGATGTCGAACAAGATCGAGGTAAACGCTTGCTTTAAAGCATAGATGTCGAACAAGATCGGGGTAAACGCTTGCTTTGAGGCATAGATGTCGAACAGGATCGGGTTAACGCTTGTGCTTTGAAGCATAGATGTCGAACATGATTGGGGTAAACGCTTGCTTTGAGGCATAGATGTCGAACAAGATCGGGGTAAACGCTCGCTTTGAGGCATAGATGCGAACAGGATCGGGGTACATAAACACTTGTGCTTTGAGGCATAGATGTCGAAAAAGATCGGGGTAAACGCTTGCTTTGAGGCATAGATGTCGAACAAGATCGGGGTAAACACTTGCTTTGAGGCATAGATGTCGAACAAGATCGGGGTAAACGCTTGCTTTGAGGCATAGATGTCGAACAAGATCGGGGTAAACCCTTGTTTTGAGGCATAGATGTCGAACAAGATCGGGGTAAACGCTTGCTTTGAGGCATAGACGTCGAACAATATCGAGTAAACGCTTGCTTTGAGGCATCGATGTCGAACAAGATCGGGGTAAACGCTTGCTTTGAGGCACAGACGTCGAACAAGATCGGGGTAAACGCTCGCTTTGAGGCATAGATGTTGAACGAGATCGGTGTAAATGCTTGCTTTGAGGCATAGATGTCGAACAAGATCGGGGTAAACGCTTGCTTTGAGGCATAGACGTCGAACAAGATCGGGGTGAACGCTTGCTTTGAGGCATCGATGTCGAACAAGATCGGGGTAAACGCTTGCTTTGAGGCATGGATGTCGAACAAGATCGGGGTAAACGCTTGCTTTGAGGCATAGATGTCGAACAAGATCGGGGTAAACGCTTGCTTTGAGGCATAGATGTCGAACAAGATCGGGGTAAACGCTTGCTTTGAAGCATAGATGTCGAATAAAAGATCGGGGTAAACGCTTGCTTTGAGGCATAGATGTCGAACAAGATCGGGGTAAACGCCTGCTTTGAGGCATAAATGTCGAACAAGATCGGGGTAAACGCTTGCTTTGAGGCATAGATGTCGAACAAGATCAAGGATGTCGAACAAGATAAAGCATGTCGAATCATAGATGTCGGGATCTAAACGCTTGCTTTGAGGCATAGATGTCGAACAAGATCGGGGTAAACGCTTGCTTTGAGGCATAGATGTCGAACAAGATCGGGGTAAACGCTTGCTTTGAGGCATAGATGTCGAACAAGATCGGGGTGAACGCTTGCTTTGAGGCATAGATGTCGAACAAGATCGGGGTAAACGCTTGCTTTGAGGCATAGATGTCGAACAAGATCGGGGTAAACGCTTGCTTTGAGGCATAGATGTCGAACAAGATCGGGGTAAACGCTTGCTTTGAGGCATAGATGTCGAACAAGATCGGGGTAAACGCTTGCTTTGAGGCATAGATGTCGAACAAGATCGGGGTAAACGCTTGCTTTGAGGCATAGATGTCGAACAAGATCGGGGTAAACGCTTGCTTTGAGGCATAGATGTCGAACAAGATCGGGGTAAACGCTTGCTTTGAGGCATAGATGTCGAACAAGATCGGGGTGGACGCTTGCTTTGAGGCATAGATGTCGAACAAGATCGGGGTAAACGCTTGCTTTGAGGCATAGATGTCGAACAAGATCGGGGTAAACGCTTGCTTTGAGGCATAGACGTCGAACAAGATGGGGTGAACGCTTGCTTTGAGGCATCGATGTCGAACAAGATCGGGGTAAACGCTTGCTTTGAGGCATAGATGTCGAACAAGATCGGGGTAAACGCTTGCTTTGAGGCATAGATGTCGAACAAGATCGGGGTAAACGCTTGCTTTGAGGCATAGATGTCGAACAAGATCGGGGTAAACGCTTGCTTTGAGGCATAGATGTCGAAGAAGATCGGGGTAAACGCTTGCTTTGAGGCATACATGTCGAGCAAGACCGGGGTAAACGCTTGCTTTGAGGCATAGATGTCGAACAAGATCGGGGTAAACGCTTGCTTTGAGGCATAGATGTCGAATAAAAGATCGGGATAAACGCTTGCTTTGAGGCATAGATGTCGAACAAGATCGGGGTAAACGCTTGCTTTGAGGCATAGATGTCGAACAAGATCGGGGTAAACGCTTGCTTTGAGGCATAGACGTCGAACAAGATCGGGGTAAACGTAAACGCTTGCTTTGAGGCATAGATGTCGAACAAGATCGGGGTAAACGCTTGCTTTGAGGCATAGATGTCGAACAAGATCGGGGTAAACGCTTGCTTTGAAGCATAGATGTCGAATAAAAGATCGGGGTAAACGCTTGCTTTGAGGCATACATGTCGAGCAAGACCGGGGTAAACGCTTGCTTTGAGGCATAGATGTCGAACAAGATCGGGGTAAACGCCTGCTTTGAGGCATAAAGGTCGAACAGATCGGGGTAAACGCTTGCTTTGAGGCATAGATGCCGAACGAGATGGGGGAAACGTGCGGTGAGGATAAGATGCCGAACCAAGCGGGGGTAAAGCTTGGTTGAGGCATAGATGTCGAACAAGATCGGATATAAAAGCTTGCTGTTGAGCATAGCTCGTCCGAAGCAGCTCGGGGTAAAACGCTTGCTTTGAGGCATTAGATGTTCGAACAGTGGGGTAAACCGTGTGCTGTTTGAGGCACAGATGTCGAACAAGACGGGGTAATACGCTTGCGTTGAGGCACCAGATGGCGAGCAAAGATCGGGTGTAGGTCTTAACCGCTTGCTTTGCGGCCACAGATGTCGAAACAGATCGGGGAGGAGTAAACGCTTTGCTTTGAGGCATAGATGTCGAACAAGATCGGGGTAAACGCTTGCTTTGAGGCATAGACGTCGAACAAGATCGGCGTAAACGCTTGCTTTGAGGCACAGATGTCGAGCAAGATCGGGGTAAACGCTTGCTTTGAGGCACAGATGTCGAGCAAGATCGGGGGTAAACGCTTGCTTTTGAGGCATAGATGTCGAACAAAATCGGGGTAAACGCTTGCTTTGAGGCACAGATGTCGAACAAAATCGGGGTAAACGCTTGCTTTGAGGCATAGATGTCGAACAAGATCGGGGTAAACGCTTGCTTTGAGACATAGATGTCGAACAAGATCGGGGTAAACGCTTGCTTTGAGGCATAGATGTCGAACAAGATCGGGGTAAACGCTTGCTTTGAGGCATAGATGTCGAACAAGATCGGGGTAAACGCTTGCTTTGAGGCACAGATGTCGAACAGGATCGGGGTAAACGCTTGCTTTGAGGCATAGATTTCGAACAAGATCGGGGTAAACGCTTGCTTTGAGGCATAGATGTCGAACAAGATCGGGGTAAACCCTTGCTTTGAGGCATAGCTGTCGAACAAGATCGGTTAGATGTCGAACAAGATCGGGGTAAACGCTTGCTTTGAGGCATAGATGTCGAACAAGATCGGGGTAAACGTTTGCTTTGAGGCACAGATGTCGAGCAACATCGGGGTAAACGCTTGCCTTGAGGCACAGATGTCGAACAAGATCGGGGTAAACGCTTGCTTTGAGGCACAGATGTCGAACAAGATCGGGGTAAACGCTTGCTTTGAGGCACAGATGTCGAACAAGATCGGGGTAAACGCTTGCTTTGAGGCACAGATGTCGAACAAGATCGGGGTAAACGCTTGCTTTGAGGCACAGATGATCGGGGTAAACGCTTGCTTTGAGGCACAGATGTCGAACAAGATCGGGGTAAACGCTTGCTTTGAGGCACAGATGTCGAACAAGATCGGGGTAAACGCTTGCTTTGAGGCACAGATGTCGAACAAGATCGGGGTAAACGCTTGCTTTGAGCACAGATGTCGAACAAGATCGGGGTAAACGCTTGCTTTGAGGCACAAGATCGGGGTAAACGCTTGCTTTGAGGCACAGATGTCGAACAAGATCGGGGTAAACGCTTGCTTTGAGGCACAGATGTCGAACAAGATCGGGGTAAACGTTTGCTTTAGGCACGAAACAAGATCGGGGTAAACGCTTGCTTTTGAGGCACAATGTCGAACAAGATCGGGGTAAACGCTTGCTTTGAGGCACAGTAAACGCTTGCTTCGGCACGGGATGTAAAGATCGAGGTAAACTTGATGTCGCAGCAGGATGTCGAACAAGATCGGGGTAAACGCTTGCTCAGCAAGGATCGTTGCTTTGACATGTCGAACAGATGCGGGGTCGAAAACGCTTGCTTTTGGTCGGCACAGATTCGCATCGGTAGATCAACAAGGGGTAAACTTGCTTTGCATAGATTCGAACAAGATCGGGGACGCTTGCTTCAGGCAGATGTCGAACAAGATCGGGGTAAACGCTTGCTTTGAGGCAAGAGCGAACAAGCTTAAACAGCCATATGTCGAAAGATCGGGGTAAACGCTTGCTTTGAGGCAGCAGATGTCGAACAAGATCGGGGTAAACGCTTGCTTTGAGGCACAGATGTCGAACAAGGTCGCGGTGAACGCTTGCTTTGAGGCACAGATGTCGAACAAGATCGGGGTAAACGCTTGCTTTGAGGCATAGATGTCGAACAAGATCGGGGTAAACGCTTGCTTTGAGGCATAGATGGCGAACAAGATCGGGGTAAACGCTTGCTTTGAGGCATAGATGTCGAACAAGATCGGTGTAAAGGCTTGCTTTGAGGCATAGATGTCGAACAAAGATCGGGGTAAACGCTTGCTTTGAGGCATAGATGTCGAACAAGATCGGGGTAAACGCTTGCTTTGAGGCACAGATGTCGAACAAGATCGGGGTAAACGCTTGCTTTGAGGCACAGATGTCGAACAGGATCGGGGTAAACGCTTGCTTTGAGGCACAGATGTCGAGCAGGATAGAGGTGTTGTCGAAACTTTAAAAGGCGCCGGGACAGTCAGCAAGCAAAGATCGTTGCTTTGACACAATGTCCTTCAGGCCAAATGCTAAGAGAAAACAGATCGAAGTTCGGACATATCAATCCTTTCGCTTCGCTTTGTGTAGATCAAGTCGTAACGCAAGCCGTCACCGCACGCCCTTAACCGTCTGCTTTCGGCGGTTCGGTAGAAAGAACAATCAACAAACACTGGGGTCCCATTCGTGTCCGAGACGAGAAATGGGGAGGATTCTGAGTCTAGACACGGAAGCCTCCACCGATTCTTCAGTCCCTTGCAATGAACCCGTCAACTTTCTTCAAAGTTCTTCTTCTGCGCCAAAGCGAAGAAGCCTTAAACCCCTAAGCCCTAAGCCATGAAGAGGCCTCTCGAAAGTGGAGGCCTCTTTTCAGACGCCCGAGCCCAAGCGCTTTGGGGAAAGTGTTGACAGTTCAGGGTTTAGGGGGTGGGGGCTTTAGGGAGCAGTCCTCAGATATCTCACATTAGTAGGTTGGGCTTCAATCTGCGGTGGAGGGGATGGCCTTGAACCCGTAACCTTGATGTGGACCCCCACCTTTCGTTCCAAAACATGCCAAACCTGCAATACTTTCAATCTCGATCCAAAACCTTGCCTTCTGAACATGATTGAGACCCCATGGAACACCGCTACAACATCCGATGGTAAGCCACAGCAACGCTGAGCAACACTGCCAAACCCTGAGCCCAGAGCCGAGGCTCCGAGATATCAACCCAGATGTGGAGTGCGGAACTCTGACTTCAAGGATGCGGGTTTTCCAAGAGCCCTATCGGGTGTCCTCTTCGGGTTCTATCAGGGTCCTGTCAGGGTTCTTGCGCTTTATGACTCAGGACCTTATATAGGAGTTCAATTTAGGGTTCAGGCGCGGCCGCCCTGACCCTTGAAGCCTGAACCCTAAGCATCCTAGAGCTTGGAAACCCTAAACCTTAGAAGCCCTAGACCCTGTCCCATGACCCATCGAGAAGCCGCCGAGTCGCCAGCTCTTTCGCTGGCGAGGTTTGAAATTTTCAACACGAACATCACGACGTCGGAAAACTACGACGTCCTGCTGCTTTCTCAGATTGGTTGAACCGCTTAGGCAGGGTTGAGGCTCAGTGGGTTTGCCGGGTTTGGCTTTATGATGCTGGGATCGTCACACAGCTACATATTCGGACAGTCACATGCAACGCAGCGTCTCTTTTTGGCGGCTACACCAAAAAGGGTGCACACTGCGAACGAGCCACGCAAACTCAAAAACCCGAAACCCCATGCACATCTCCTAACCCTCCCCAAACCGACACCCCTGACCCCACCTACCCCATCCCATGCCCCAGACCCTAGTACAAGTAACCCAGAAACTCCAACCCGCACACAAGTAGTCCATCAAAGCCCTGAATCCGCTGCCCAAAAGAGAAGTTCAGCCGCTTTACATGCCCCCAACCCCCAGATCCGTATATGCCCAAACCGAAACCTGTGAACCCTACACCTTAACATTTACATCCAGTCACTCTGAAACCCCGAGCCCGAACAAATCCTGCACCCCAAAAGCCACTAAATCCTGAATCTGTCGGCTGCAGCCCAAACCTTTCAACCTTAAGCGAAAAAAATCAAACATCCCCAACCCCCTGACCTTAAACCCTATGCAAAACCCAAATAACCTATCTTTTAGGGCTTGTCCTTCCATAAGTGCTGAGAAAGGGTTCGGTTTTTCGGAGTCCAGGTAGGCCCTGAGCCCTAAACCCTAAACCCTACATCCCAAGCCACGACCGAGGCTAGAGCGAATACGCCAGGGCGGTTTGCAGGAGAAGCGAGTGGATCTTGTCCTGAGCTGTGCGAGCCTGGCGCACTTGCAATACAGCTCTCTGGGTTAGCGGTTGCGTTAGATGCCTTTTACATTATAATACTCCTTGTCCTTACCGTTTCTTAGATAATGATAATGATAGTAAGTTCAGATGCCTCGAGATCCTATTCTAATTAAGGCCGCTGCAGGAGGCCTGACTGTTTTGGGGCCAACGCCTGCATAAGATTGAACTGTGGTCCTATTCAGGCAGTTCTCGGAGCCCTCAACTTACAACCCCAGTTCGTGGTAGCACTCGGTGTAATATTCATCGCATCAGTAGTAGTGAGTAGTGCTTCTAGTTGCGTTAACGCTTGTTGTTTTGTGCTGATTCATAACTGTTGAGGTCGTTGCAGTTATGATATACAGAGCTGTTCAAACTGCTGGTAGCACTATGGTTCCTGTTGCAATCAGTGTTGCAGCTAGTTCGGTGTTGGCCATTTTAGCCAAGTGAAGTTGTCAAGAGTGGAAGTGTCTCTGAATACGTTAAAAGTAAATTAAAAGCCCCTATACCCGAAACCATATACCCATAAGCCTCAGGTGCTGGAGTGTTTTGCACCACACAGGCAGGATTCGCAGGTGTTCACCGACAGGCTGAAGAAATTCGATCTTTGCTTGCACCGTTCGAAGCGAAGCCGCATTGAACCACAATCGACCGGAGACTGAACTTCGGTAACTTTGCACTTTACCGGGCGTATGTTGCTACCATTGCTCGTGTCAGGCGAAGTTTAGGGAAGGCTGTGTGAGATGAAAAACCGTATACCGCGAGACTAGGACTCATAATCTCTAGCTTCATACATAGAGCCCTGAGCCCGAAACCTCGACGGATTAGGGTGTGGTGAAGGATATCTGCTGACTTGACCACTCAAAGCAAAGCCCACCGCCTTCAGGGTTTAGGATCTTTGCGAAGAGGCTTCTAGGGACTTGGGATTCCGGGTTACAGCTTCGAGCTCTACGGGTGCAGGGTTTGAGGTTTAGGGTTTAACTGGGGCTTGTGGTTCAGGGGTTAAGGGATTTTAGGGTTTGGTTTTGCAGGGTCGCCGAACCCCTGTGCAGCCCAACAGGTGGACAACTATGCTGCGCGCATGACGATCAACCAGGCCTGCGAAAGCTCCTCCAAACCCGAGAAGGAGGAACAAAAACCCTAGAACCCATCCCGGAAGAGTTGAATACTTACGGTCTGATAGTGTTTGGCGGCCAGCCTTTGTCCTTCTCATCTGTTTAGAGCATATAGAATGAAAGATTCACGAATATCTTTCCCGAGGGCCTTTGTTACCGTGGTACCGTAACTATTGTAACAAACTCCCCAAACCCATTTCTAAGCACTAAGGCGCCATGTCAGACCCTCTTCTCTCTAAACCCCGTAACTTACCTTTGGTTAATAGGGAATGGAGGAACAGTTATAACTACTATTACTACCACCATTCTTCCATTCCCTACGAACCAAAGGTAAGGTACAAGCGAGTACCGCTCAAAGTAGAGACTGCGGAGTCCAGGACCCATCGGATTTCGTTTCCAGGGTGTGTTGCTTGGGCTTAGCGCTAGGGTGGTCTTGCTGGGACTTCGGGCATAGGGGTATCGTTTTGGGCTTAGGGGTTCGGGTTCAGCGTTCTTGTTTGGGCCTGGGGGCTCAGGGTTTGAATTTTAAGATGTAGGGCTCGACGCATGCAACCTTGAAGCATAGGATTTGGAGCTGATGTGTTTGCGAGATTAAGGCTGTTTGTTATGAACAGAGTATCATCTGGAGAATCTCCTTGCGACGTTGAGCGAAGTGCAAGTGCCCTGAACCTTTTGGCCGATACCTAAACGCAAGACTATATAGAAACTTGAGCCACTCCCTACATGATGCCTTAGAGCCCCGGTCCATAATGATACAAATCTATTCTATTTAAGGCTCCTGTCTTAAACCTATGAGAAGAGAAAAGGGGTTCAATAGTCTCATGGTGGGTCCGACCTAGCTCAACAAGAAAGGGTATAAACCTTACAGACTTGCGCCCGGTAGCTAACGCAGAGCAGTACCGTAAAACACTAAGCCACTCCGTCCCCAAAAGAGCCCAAGTCTCGAAGAGACTTCTAATATAGAAGTCTGAACTATTCCTTAGCCTTCCGTTGTTCAAAGTATACTGCAATTACCATCTGCTGCAAACCTTATTCTAATCTTTAAGGCCGCTATTTATATGTACCTGACTCTTATCATCAGACCCCTTACCTTGCGTAGCTTAGCCCTTGCAAGAGGCTTGCAACGAGCTCGGCCAGCCCCATCCTGAGACTCTGGAGTTGCGGGGGGTACGGTCAGCACTTTAGGGTTTTAGGGTTTGGGTTTCGGGGGTTTGCATTTTAGGGTTTAGGGTCTGAGGTTTTCGGGTTTCGAATTTAGGTTTTCGGGACTCTGAGTAGTCGGGTGGGCGCCCTAATCCCTTTGTAGCTTTGGGGTTCGCTCTCCAAAGTGCCGTGCAGTACTTTGTTTGCGCAGGATCTGGCTTGAGTCCGGCGTGTCCGAGAATGCGGCCCCTGACTCAGAAGGGATTCAGAGTTCAGGGTCTAGAGTTTAGAGTCCTGGGCCCTAGTGCCGTGCCACTATGATGTGCTGCAGATGATATTCAGAGAGTTCTCGTGCAATAGGCGGTACAGTGGGCCCTAAGCTCTGAACCCTTTGCCCTAAACCCTAAGGCCCGAAGGCCAAAATCCTGCCCTAAATCGCACAGCCGAAATCCTAAACCCTTTACTTCCCAGACCCTAAATCCTCAAATGTGGGCCCTGAACTCTAGTCATCGTCGGCGCATGTGTTTCAATCTGTTCGGGCTGTGAGAAAGAGCGGGGGTTCTTGACATGCGGCATCGATTAAGAGTGTTGTGGGTTCAGGGTTGCGCAGCCTCTTTGCCTGTTCTTCGAGGTCTCCGGCCACATCCAGACCATGATTCCGGGCAGGCATGGAAGGATATGTTGTGCAAGCAACAATATATAGATACATGTGTACATACCCATATTTGTATGGATGTATGTATGCACGTATGTATGTGCGTATGTATGTATGTATGTATGTATGTATGTATGTACAAATACATATGTACATACATACATACATACATACATACATACATACATACATACATATATATATATATATATGTACGTATGTGTAAATACATATATATATATATATGGACACATACATACCCACAGGGAGAAAGGTGGGCGTTACGGTGTGCTTCTGACTTTGCCTGTAACAGTATAGGACCGGGCACTGCGAGAGCGCGAGTTTGCACATTCTTGGTTGTCTTTTCCACCTTTGATCTTGACTCACCCCCAGACCCCGTCTGGGATTCAGTGGTTTGAGGTTTTGGTGTTTAGATGTTTCAGGGTTAGCTAGAGGTTTCATTGAAGGCATTGATATTTAGGAACGCTATGGCCTTAGCGTTTCAGAGTTCACTCGAGCTATGAACTCTAAACCTTTTGTAGAGGCCTTTGTTCCCCAGGGCTGCCTAACAGTGCTTGCCTCCGTAAACTCTCCACACCCTGACATGACACGGAACGGCCAAACCCGAAAAACTGAACCTCTGAACGCTTTCTAACAGCCTAAATTGTGTGTCCCGAAGGTATGCCTGCTTTGAGTGCGCGCCGCCCGCCGTCGTAGCAGGCGGCGGTGACGAGAATGCCATTAAACGAGAGGCCGGATTTGCGCAGTTACTGCGACGATGATGACGACGACTGCCACTACTGCTGCTACCACCACTGTGCCGCTATACCGACAAACCACTATACCACTATGTCACATTTCACCACCACACCACTACACTCCTGCTCCTACTCCTACTACTCCGGCTCCTATTCCTACTGCTGCTGCTACTACTACTACTGCTGCTGCTGCTGCTGCAACTACTACTACTACTACTACTACTACTGCTACTACTACTACTACTCCTGCTACTACTCCTACTACTCCTGCTACTACTACTACTACTACTGCTACTACTACTACTACTCCTGCTACTACTCCTACTACTCCTGCTACTACTACTGCTACTACTACTACTACTACTACTACTACTACTACTACTACTCCTGCTACTACTCCTACTACTCCTGCTACTACTACTACTACTACTGCTACTACTACTACTACTACTACTACTACTACTACTACTACTACTACTACTACTACTACTACTACTACTACTACTACTACTACTGCTACTGCTACTGCTACTGCTACTGCTACTGCTACTGCTACTACTACTACTACTGCTACTACTACTACTACTACTACTACTACTACTACTACTACTCCTGCTACTACTCCTACTACTCCTGCTACTACTACTACTACTACTACTGCTACTGCTCAGGTGGGCCACGCGCCATGCAACACTAGCATCCATCAGAGAATGACCAAACACATTCAGAAGACATCAGAAGACATTTCTTGCAGACCCTACATACTAGGATCCCTGAGCGAATCCCAATCAAGTTCTAAACCCTAACTCTCCCTAGCATGTATAGTACCCCTTGTTTTTCTTATAGTACCCTAAACACCCTGAGCTGTCCTAAATCCTCACAGCTCCTCGCAGAGGGGGTGTGCGCTGCATCCCTGCCGACCACGATGGGCATCACTGCTGGCCTTTTAGCCCAGGCTCTGCGGCAAGCGAGAGAGGGTCCCAAAAAAGCACATCCGCGAAATTTCAGAGAAGATTTATGGTTATGATGGGGATGTACGACATAAATCCCTTGATAATTTTGCCCAGGAAGTAGAGGTATCTGCACAAAATGCCGGCGTTCGTGTCCTTGTTTGGACCCTTGATGGATGGCTCGCGGGTTGCCGCTGTTTAAACCCTACATCATTAAACCCTAAACCCGTCTAGGCACAGAGACCTTAATTGTAAACTCCTTACGTTTCTTCGGCTTCTTTGGCCCCTCCTACACCCTAAACCCTTACACACGAAACCCTAAACCCCTTAAACAAACCCCAAAAAGGCTTTCTGAAGGTCGGTCAAACCCATTCAGACTCTTATGTTTAGGAGTCTTCGGGCCCCTTGTTCAGGCTGCGCACAGTGCACCTTTTCGGAGTTCTGTTAGAGTCTGCAAGAAGAAAGTAGGCCTGAAGAAAGAAAGAATGTCTATTCGGGGGGGCTTGGCTTCGCTGTGATGTGCTTAGGATGCCTATCAACATAACCGCACGGGATTATTGAAGTCTCATTCTTGATTTTGTGTACTTTAGCATAGCAAGGAGGCGTCATTAAGAATGGTGCACATTTACAGTGCAAAGGGGCTGTAGGTTAAGGCATGTGGGTTTGTGATTTGTGCAGACGTGGAAAGGAGAGTGTTTAGGAATCACAGCAATTGTTATTCGCGGTCCATGCTTGTGAGCTTAGAAGCTGCATTTTCGGCGAGAGGCGCTTGAGAGTGCTCGACATTTTTCTGGGTTGGGGTTTTGGGGTTGGGGTAGATGGGAGCCTGAGATTTATGACTTATTTTCAGAGTTGTGCTCCGCACCGTGCCGACGCGGTAGCCTGAAGCTTGCACAATGGACTGTGCAACCCCGCGCCGGAACCAATCCTGGAACGTGAATCTCAGTACCAAGCTCCACAACCCTAAATTCTAAACCCACAACCCTCCGACCAGACCCTAAGTGCACAGCATCCGAACTCTGAGAGTCACGAAGCCCCAAACTCTGAACGGTCCAAAAACACCGAGCGGGTTCAGGGTTTGGTAGGGGCCCTGAAACCGGAACCCCTTGGAGCCAAAAAGGCTCCGGACGAGAAGTTTGGCTTTGGGCTTCTGTACTAGCTGGCAAAAGCACCGAGACACCTGGTCATCCAGCCCCCGACCTTTAAACCCTATACAAAAACCCGCCATAACATTCTGAAAATTTAGCTGCCAAGTTCCTTGGCATTCTTTCGGAAGGAACCAACCCAAAAACTTGTGTCCTCAACCCCCAAAGAGAGGCCAGACCTTATCTCCTCGCTCCCCAAAAAGGCCACCCTGAAGCACCTTCTGAAGTTCGGCACGGCGTGGCCCTCGGTGGTGCTGCTGGTGCGATTCTATAGTCTGCCAACGGCAATCCCAATCCCGTTTTTGATGTCGACATATATACAGATAGATAGATAGATAGATAGATAGAGACCCGCAGACAGAGAGAGAGAGAGAGAGAGCATTATGATGTCACATTATAGAGCCTGGTGCTATCCCGATGGAAGCCTTAAGAGAGAGGGTGTGGGTTCTTTCCGGATGAGGGTTTTTAATGCAGTTGGGGTTCGGAGGTTTAGGGTTTCGGGTTTAGGATCTAGGGTTTAGGAGTTCAGGCGTCTCGGCTCAGATATTGCATTTGGCTGTCTCTGTGATTCAGCCATTTGCATATTGGGTGCCAGGCCCTAGCGTTCTCCTGTTTCGACAGCCATACGCGACCGCGCCCAGTCTGGGGACTGGCTGCAGCTGCCCTTCACTGGGCCTGCACGGTGCTACGCACCCCGCCCTCCTCTGGGAGTGGCTCGGCCTTTTTCTTTTGACGGTTGGCCCCCGTCCGCCCTCGGCTGCGAGTGGCTTTACTGGCCTTTTTCCTCGGCGGTTGGGCCCCGCCTGCGCTGTCGCTGCAGTTGACTCTGCCGACAGGCGTGTGGATATTTCTATGGGCAGGGGGAGACCCTATCTCCTCCTACTGCCACTCTTTGCCCTTGGGATTTTCCTTCTGTGGATTGGGCAGGCTCCTGTGGACCATTCCTCGGCAAGGCGAACCTGGCTGGCACAGAAGGAGGCGTCACCAGCGTCGCAAGGCGAGAGCTCGCCTACACGCTGGCCGTGGACATCCACAGGACATCGAGCTTCTCAGCTCGCATCACGGATCGATGCCACCGAAGACTCCAGCCAGGGAAAAACAAGGGAAGGGTGGCAGCAAATCTGGGAAAGCAGAGGGGCCACTCCCGTCTACATCGCAGGTGCAACTTGGCTTCCCTGCGGAAGTGATCACAGCTCTGCAATCTCTCCGAGATCGGGCAACATCCGACCTGCGACTCGACGACTATACGGTTGCAGAGGATCGCACGCTTATCCAGGCGGCCAATCAACAGGCAGCCGCGATCACCAGAGCCACCAAGCGCCTGGAGGCGAACTCCCGGGCGAAAGTGGCGCTGGGGCAGGTCTTGGGACTATGGCTCGACCGGATAGGCCGCCACCTTGCAGCTGTTCCTCGACAGATCAACAATGTTGGTGCACGCCTCGATGCCGATATCCAAGACGCCACGGCAGCCCTAGATGCAGCCTCCCAAGGGCTGGTGGCAGGGCAGGCTGCCCTCCTGCGCCAGCAAGCCGCGGAAGCCATGGGGCCACCGATTGCGACCATGGTGGGGAACGAAGTGCTCCGCATTGCCGCCGAGCTAAGAGCAGCAGCTACAGTGTCGGCAGGCAGCTCTGCCATCCTACCGATGTCAGGCGGGCACTTCGGCATTCCGGACAACACAGGTGCAGGCCCTGCCGACCTCCATGCCACCATGGACCTAGGCTTTGGCGGGGTTGGAAACCTTGTGGAGGACGCCCTGATCGAGCCGACTACACGATCGCACATCCCGCCAGGACCCCCCGCCGCTGCATCGGGGCGCAGGTGGGCTCTGAAGAGGGCAACAGACCCGGCGGCCTCCAGGCCATCCAAAAGTCCCAGGCGAAGCGATCCCCTTTCGGACAATGCTGGCACGGCCGAAGGGTCTGCGACGCCATGGCCCAGTGCTGCCACAGGCCGATCGCCGTTGGGCCACAAGCCAACGCCTCTGTCCACGCCAGGGGATCTCCAGACCCAGCTGGATGCAAGCGCCGACCCATCTATGCCGAGCCCTCCGGAGCCTACTGGAACCCCTGGCGCAGCACCTGTGCCAGTGGAACTGAAGGACTCGGCTCAGGGCGAACTGGACTGGGTGGAGACGCAAAGATCGTGGCTCCAATCTTGGATCGCTGTGGTGCAACGCTTGGCGGCTCAGGGTCGCGATTTGGTAGGGGACGTGCCCCAACCGCCGGACCAGGCAGCCCTTCCGGGGCGCCCAGCCACAGACGCAGAGATCTCAAGTTTCCATGGCATCGCAGAGGCTATCTCGAAAACTTTGCTGGAGCATGCGCAGGACCCCGACTCGGTCACTGGCCCTCGCATCCTAAACATGGTGCAGGATGTCCAACACCTGGGGGGGATGGTGCATTCCCAGCCTGTCTTGGTTATCTCTTGCAGGCAGGGCGTCATTGCTTTGGCGCACCTCCTCAACTCGCGGATTCTGGGTCTGGACGGCTTCGCTCCGCAGACGCTGCAGGAGTGGGCAAACCCCCACGAGGTGCTGGGACGTGGCTTGACACCACATGGGCATCTCGCTACAGTCAAGACGGACGACGAAGCAGAAGCCGTGCTCCTCGACCAGGACTGCCCGTTTTTCTGAATCGGCTAGAGAGGAAGGTTGTACAGGTCTTCTGGATTCTCTGTACAGCTGTAATGGCAGTAGCACTGATTTCTTGGGTAACCGTTGTTTGCGCGGCAGCTGGTGTCCCTCGGCCCGTCACTCTCTCTTATGGATTTCTTCGGCCTTCTCTCCTATGGATGTGGTGGGCCCCTTGGATTTGCCTGGAACCTCCCTCTCGGGTTCGGTCTAAGCTCTGCCCCAAGCACAGGATCCGCGCTCCACGCCCTCGCTCAGGGAAAGGCATCGCTCTGCTTTGGCTGATTGCCTCTGCTCATGTTGCTGACTGCCGTGTGCCACCGTACCCTGCCCCGGTTCATGGCATGGTTACGGGCGCTCCTGCACCTGCCGCAGCTACCAACTGGCCTGCTGAGTCCACCTCTCTGGTTCAGGTGACACATTCCCGGCGCTTTCGAGGGGACTCCATCCTCGTTGTGCAACCGGTGCCTCGGGTGCAGCATCTCCATGAGCTTGAGATTCCCATCATGCACCCGGCAGCCGGGGCGGACAACCCGCATGCTGCGGGACCCAACCACCTCCGTCCAGTGGCGGTTTTCGTGGCTGGGCACCAAGCCGGAGGACCCACTACGGTTGCAGTGGACGTGCGTCTGCACGGCATGCAGATGCATCGGGTCCTGCTCCAATTGCTCGGGTTGTCATTCCAGCTTTGGCATGTTCATGAGCTGCAGACCTTGCTACCCAGCCTGCCTCCCGAGCAGGTCGTGGTCGTGCCGAATGAAGTTGCATGGAACCAAGCTTGCATCCCAGTTGATCTGTGTGCACTTGGCGGGGGGTATTCGGTTGTGCGAGGACCGCGTCAGCAGCTTGCGAGCTACTTTCTTGTAGCTGCGGCCCGGAGTCAAGACCTCCCGCTCGACCTGGGACGCACTGTCTGCCTCACCAGGCATGGGTTCTTTGATCCTAGCTGCCAAGCCCTTTTGCTTCACGGTAACGATGCCTTGCAAGCTCTGCCGGTGTATGATGTGGAGTATAGCCTGGAGCCACCCACTTCAGGCACGACGTCGCACCGTCTGGCGCTCAGCTCCTCCAGCATGCCATCACAAGGCCTGGATGACCTCCCTAACCCATGGCAACGGGCAGCGGTTATCACCCTCAACGGCCTTGTCTTTTATGACACGGATCCATTTCAGGATCGGGAAGGGCTACTGCGGTCCGCCTACCTAGCAGTTGAGGATACCACCCCCATCTTCCTGCTTCGCCTCTACCCGCCCATGCCAGGACTACCGCCGGTCCAGTTTGTGCAAGCCATAGCATCCGCATGGCAAACCACTTATGTTGTTGACGCAAGGCCCGTTGGAGGCGAAATCAACATCGTCTACCTGGGGCCGCGGGCACCGGTGCGCGATGTCCTCCTGCAGCTGCCCACGTATCGGAGTGTCGGCCCTGTTGGCTCGGATCTTGTTGCACGCATCCGTGAGGGAGAGCTACGAGCCCTCTTTCGGGAAGCTGAGGTTGGTGTTGATGCTGCCTTGCCAGGCCATGCGCCCTTGGCTATCCTTATCGCACCCGGACGCAACCGACCGGGCCCAAGGCAGCCCAACAACTCCCCTGCTGACCTTAGTAGCTCCCAGTCCGACACTCTACCACACCCTAACAGTGCCAGCACAGGCTTTTCTGGGTTCCTAGTTACCGGTTTGGCTCTCGTGCGTGTAGGCGGCTGGAAGGGAGTGTTGGCCTTGGTTATAGGCTCCCTTTACGCTGACGCAACGGGTAGGGCGCAAAGTCTGCCGGCAGACCCTGATCGTGCTTCTAGGGCCGTGCCGGCACCGAATGGCCGTCTGGAAGTGGTATATCATGATGCAGCCACGCACCTCCGTGTGCAACAGACCATCCTGTCAGGCTTTGAAGGTGACTTCATGCCGATTGTCACAGGGTTCGGCTCACTGTTCCACTCGGTTGAGCTACGCTTCTGCTTGTGGGCGCCGGACGATTTCGAGGAGTTCAAGTTCCCAGGCTCGGCCTCTCGGAACCTTCTCATGTCACGGCTCACAGAGACTGCCAGGGGATGGGGCAGGGGCAATGTGGTGGCTGCCTCCTTTGCACCCAGTGCACTGGCCATTCATTTTGTGGCTGTGACCACAGAACCGGGGATTCGCACGGTCCTTTTTACCACAGGTACCAACTGCGCCTGCCTTGATGTCGAGAGAGACCCTCCACGAGATTCTCTCCTGCGGCTCTGCTCCGACCGCCTGAAGTCAGACTGCATCCGTCTGTTGCCTATGCCAACGCCCCTCCGGCATGGGGATGTAGTTAGGGTTGAGGCTGATTTCGACTTCAACGGGGCTGACGTTAGTCGATTTTTGCTTTACGCGGAGAGCCTGAGCCCATCCCGCTGGCTTGCATCACCGGCCTACAGGCAGTTGGTCGTGCTCGGGAAAAGAAATGGTGTTTCCATCCTGCATGATGCTGACCTCTCCCGATCGGCCTTCTGTGCCGCCGAGGAATGGGTACGCGAATGTCTCGGGGCCAGGCCTGTTGTGCGGGAAGTTCCTGAGCTGTCTGGGTTGCTTGGATTTCCCTGCTTTCAGTCAGTGCGCATAGGGCACACCAATGCTGTCCTCTGGCTACATGACCACTTTGGCTCCGGTGACACTGGTCTGGCCTTTGCTGTAGAGGGCACCTTCTCGTCTGCTGTGGATGTGTTCGAAGCTTGTGCAAGATCCTCCTCCACCGCCAGAGCAGTCTGCAGCATAGTGTCCAACGCAGACCTCCGCACGGTTCGCACTGTCCATGGGGTGTTTGCCGATACCAGTAACACCCGCACTTTGTATGTGCAGATGGCATTTGATCTGCAGGCACTCCCAGGAGGTTGCTTTTCTGTGTTCCGGCAGCGGGCCACCCTCATAGGCTCACGGGTCAGGTCGGGCCGGACCCAATCAAGAGGGCGACATGGCCCAGCTACCACTACCAGGTCAGGTTCAGGCTCAGCCAGAGGGATGCGCAGATCTGCTACCCCGGTTCGACCCCAGTGTCGTCCCTCGCACCTACAAACTACCGAAGGAGACCTCCAGGTCCTCCACTGTGACGAACAGGACGTGACATGCGTCATTAGGTGCGGCCCACACATGCAGATCTGGGCTTTGAACGTTGAGGGCATTTGGCTTAGTGCTTGCACTGCTCAGTTGTCCTGGGAAGCAATTGCATCCGTCGGGGGAGCTTCATCCTGGGACATTGCTGATCTCACCGTTGCCTCGGGGCAGCTTTGGTGGAAGTACCCGCAGAATTTGGAGGACGCGTCGGGGAAATGCTTGCACTTGCATCAATCGTGCGCTCCATGCTTTGCTAATCCGTCTCCCCCGCCTGCCCCGGTGTTGACCGGGACCGCCTTCGGCCTGGTAAGTGCCCTTTCTGCCGGCAAGTTCTCGTGGTGGCTCCCTGTTCTGTGGGCCTTGTCAGCGGAAGCCAGGCCGGGACATCGTGCAGCCACCTCATCCGAGGGATCGGCGCTATCGCTAGTGATGGCAATGTGTCCCTCCCCGTCTCCACGGTTGCCCTCGAGGATCAACACGATTACTGCTACGATCCGCCACAAGGCTGGGCTATGCAAGCCTCGATTGCAGCAGGAAATTTCCCGGTGGAGGCCGATCGGCTGCATGGATGGTTGTGTTCCCTCACTCAAGAAGCACATGACATCCGTCTTTGGACACCTCTGCGAGGCCCTTCTCTTGTCAGCTGGAACACACTGCAATTAACCTCCCTCGCTACTGGTCTTGCCGCAGGGGGGTTCCGCTCCGAGCAACATGACTTGTATGTCGCTTGCGACACGGATCCCTTCACTCTCGAGCTGATTGCTGTTCCCACTGGTGGATTGTCCGGGATCTGCTCAGTCGAGAACTTTTGCGGCCAGTTGCTAGGCTCCCATGCGCGGGATGCCTTATTGCAGCCACTGTTAATTCTGCCGGAGAGGTCAATGCTTTGGCCCACCACAGCCGTATTGCCGTCTGCCACTCCCTCCCGCAGGGCTGCCGTGCTACTGTTGTCAACCCTGTGGACGGCTTCACCGGTGTGCTTGGGCCTGCCGGACTAGTCCTTACAGCAGGGCTGGCTGGGCCGCGTGGCTGGCCTGTCTGGGCACTGCTCCTGGCGGCTACCGTCACCTCGGCACAGGCTCGTGTTTCGGCTCTGGGCGTTGGTTGGACCATGCCCTTCTTGGCATCCTGGGGCCGCACCGCTGGTGGGCCACTAGGTATCCTTGCCATGCAACAGGCTCAGCTTACCCCGGCCAGGGTATATACGGCCATCCGCATCTGGGTTGTTGACCACTCCTCTCCCATGTACTTAGCAGGACCACCATGGCCTTCAGAGGAGGAGATCCACAATATCGTCCAGCTCTGTGGGTACGGGGTTGCTAGGGGGAGTTTAGTGGCTGTACGGAGCCCGCCTGGACAAACTGTCTATGAAGCAATCTATGCGCCGGCCCACTTCACCTCCGCTGGGATCTCAGTCTGTTTGGTGCAGCTCGAAGGTAGGGCGGCAGTTTTCTCCTTCGAGTCATCCTTGTTTGATTGGGGCATCTTTGCTCGCTGGTTCCGTGACACGTTCCGGGAGGACCATGCACATCCCCAAGCCCTATCCTTCAGCATTGGCAACTGTGGCTACACTGTCGGTCAGGCTGTGCAAGTTCGTAATGGGGAACACCTTGTGCTTGCCGAGGCCCGTCAACAGTACACTTCTTACCTCCCCCCTCCTGACCCGTGGTCGCAAGACTCGGCCCTTCTGCCACACCCACATCTGCAAGCGGGCCCCCTTCGAGAAGCGCCTCTTGTCGCGCTACTGACACAACCTACGGTGAGCCCCGGCAATAATACGGCTAGAGCGTGGAGGTGGGTTGTTCAACCCGGTGGTGCGGCTGAACGCTCACCACTGCTTGCAGCGGGCCACCAACCCGCAGCTGTTGTCGCGCCACAGGCGCTGCCAGGCCTTACGGGGGCCAGCCTCTCGCCTGGCCCCGGTCGCACATGTCCAGGCCTTGTGACCCAAAGTCATGCGAGCTGCCAGACCGAACCAGGAACAGCGACCCTGGATGACATCTGGTGGGCCATTCAAGATATGCAGTGTCAACTAGCAGCCCTGGCCGCACAAGCGCATGTGCCCCTGGCGGAAGGTCTTCCACAAGCGGGGACAGGAGCTTTTCAGAGACATCAGGCAGCGCAGGCTCCTGCGCCAGTGCTCCCAGGGGAGCCAGACCACTCTGGCGCAACACAAGGCTGCCACAGTCTTCTGTGGCGCAGTCTGGGGCTGACTGCACTCTTGTTTCGCGGCTTTCCACGACCAGGAGTTCTGCTTTGCCTTTGCGCAGCCATTGTGGTTGCTGCCCCAGATGGGGCTGCCCCAGAACGCAGCCGCTCTAGATCAGCTGATCCTGCGCCTGCTCAGTTGTGCTTCCTGAGAGACGACGCTCAGGGCCGTCCTCTCGGCTCCACCGGACACCTGCGTCATGCACACCGGTTGGAGCACTTCCCTGGGTCTCCTGCCGCTGCGGCCGTTGCTGATGATGACAGAGCCCGCACGACGGTTCCGGGCCCCACAGGCGCTGATAGCGTGGTTCGCACGGCTTCGAGTCGCGACATCCTGCAGCTCCAACAAGCCCTGCTACATGGGTGTCCCGGGGTTGAAGTTGCTACGGCAGTTGATCTAGACCACCTTCGGGTGCCGATTCGGATTCATAGCCCCTTCTCCCCTGGTTTACCTGCCCCGCTCCAGCTGCCACCGGTGGGTAATGGCTGCTTTCCACCATGGCGCCTTCTTCAAGATTACGCCCGCCTGCATGGGTGGACGCGCCTGCGTCCTGCCCAACCACAGCCGGACACATGCGCACTACACTTCCTCCCAGCTGCTTTGGACCCCTCGCGTTCGCACGTCCTGTTGAAGGGAGATGGAGATCGTCTGTGTCCTGTGTCGCTTCCCACGCATCTCACCCAGGAAGACACACAACACCTGACACTTGAAGGCTCAAGGATCCGGCTCCACCAGTCACTTACGGACGAGCCTTGTCACGATGCGGTCACACTCCATGATGGAGCCTGCATGCGGTTTTCGTTCGCAGGCCCGCCGAGACCGCAACCCGTTCAGGCCCCGACATCGGATGCAAGGTCACCGCATCCCTCACCAGTGCTCCGTGCGCTGGTTGGCCTGGCCTTGCCAAGTCGGCTGCGTTGGCTCGCTTTCATAGCTGGGGCTGCTGCTATGTTCGAACCCAGAGCTACTGGGCCCGTCTTTGTGCCGTTGCCAGACTACGTCGGACAAGGACTTCATACCGACCTTGTCCGGGTGGGGCGTTTCCCATGGAGGCTCGATTTTGACACTGCGAACCTGCTGATGGTGGTTGAAGGCAGGCAGGCGAGGGTAGTATGCCTAAGCCCCTTCTGGGGGGCAGGCCATGTCACGGTGGTTGAGGCTGAGGCCTCCTGCACACACTCCTTTGGACGAGCGGATCGTGACAGGATCTTGTGGGCGGATGGGTACGCGCCGGTCTGGCCCTCCCCGGTTGCCTGTGAACTGGCCATTGTCCCCACTCCGCCAGACCCAACTACCGTGTGCATCGTGGCACGGGTTTGGCATGCCACTGTGGCCCTTCTGCTCCCACGGGTAGTCACTGTGGAATGGTTGCTGCGGACGCTGCGCCATGCCTTTGGGCGACATGCACTTACACTTGCGCTCCCGCCGCAGCTTAGACGACAGGCTACTGCGGCAACGTCCTACCTTCAGCTCCGGTCCGGGGATTATGTCCTTGCCATCCCTGAGACAGCACGGCCTGGCACAACCGCCACAGACGATGAGTCTTTTGTGCGCCATGCGGTTGCCTGGAGTTTGCCTTTCCAGATCCTCACTCCGATCCGACTGCGACTCTGGAGACCGGGGCAATCCATGCCGCAGCAGCTCGAACTACCTCAGGGTGATACGTGGGATCCGGACTTTTTGTCCTTTGCTTCGTTCTCTCGGGCCCATGTTGCGGGCTCCTGGGTTCCTGTCCCCTGGGTCAGCGACGAAATTCCCAATATGGTGTGCACTGCGAGCCATGGGAGAGAGGCCACCGTTCTCCATGAACGTGACGGCCGTTGCTGCTGTCTCAGTGTGGATAACCCGAGCTCGCTCGAGTGCTTGGCCACAGTTTTGTCAGCAGCTCCTTCCACTGTCCAGGTGCTGGGCCTTCCCATCCATGCTGACCGGCCCATCGCACTCCGCGACGGTGACATCATCATAAGTGCACCCGCCACTCCAACCTCGTCAGACCTTGAGACTGCGGCCTTGCCAAATGTTATGAGCGGAGCTGACTCCAGCTCGGTCAGCAAACTCGTACCACCTTTTGGGGTTGCCCTTTGTAGTCTCATCCCCCGAGGTCTCCCACAAGGACTATGCCTGTTGGTTACCTTAGGCGGCGTGGGAGCGATGGACCCAGAGGGGCAAGATGACTCTGAGTCCGCCACTCGGCCTCGCTCTCGTTCTCCCCCTCCGGGCTTCCTTGCATCTACAATGACGTCACCACCGGGACAGTTCGATGCTGTCCCACTCGATGCCCTGCTCACGGGAGAAGACCCTAGTGTGTCAGTTGTCCAGCTCTGGTGCCCTTTTGCGGGGGTCAGCGCACCTACAGCTGTCAGCCTGGCCTCGTTTTGGCAACAGGTGGAGACCCTCGCCACCATCCACACACCCATAGGGTCCACTGGAGCCAATGTCTGTAACCCCTAGTCAGACAAGGGACACTCCAGTTAGTCACCAGAGCTCCTGAAGAGTTTGTCACTGTCCTGGTGGAAGGGCTGGGGCAAATCTTCGCCATGATGCTGCCGGCAGTTATTACGTATGACGCCCTGAAGACCACAATGACTATTCGCGTTGGTGTACCGGTCAAAATTGGGGCACCACTCCCATGCCTCATCTCCGGCAACGCTGATTTTAAGCTTTTCCTGCGTAATGGGGATCGGTTGACGATAGGATTAGCTTCCTCTCACCCCTTACGGTTTGAACCTTGCTGCCCGTGGTTTTCCACTTGGGTTGAGGCCGGTGTCGCTGCGATCTGGCACACCCCTTTCAAAGTGGCAGAAGCAGGCGAGGTAGTTCTGTGGACCCCGGACCAGGCGCCCACCGTCGTCACCATTCCGGCCTCCAGCGAATGGGATCCACGTGGTCTCACAATCCGAAGTCCAGGCAGTGGGGCACTGAATGGCCGCTGGGTTCCCGCGCCGGTCCGGCCAAGCCGCCGACCGTGGCTGCTGCGCAGGGCCCCTCGCACCATCCTTTTCTCAGGCCATACTCTGAGCTGCACCCATGTTAACCCCGCGCAGGCCGCTGCTCAATTGGAGGCTGGTGCTTATGTGGTTTCCTCGGGAATGAACAGTAATGGCCCACCCGTCCCCGACCCTGATCTCCGGGACGGTGATTGGCTTGCGGATGGTACTACGGGCAGAGCAGGTCCTCGGTACTAGTAGCTGCGAGTGGAACACTGCGGCTGCCGCGCTCCCTGTGGGTCCCGGTCCTGTGTATCTCCCTCAGCTATGTCCTGCGTTCTGCAGGCCTGCCAAGACAGGACCTCCTGACTGGCAACGCCCGCCCTTCCGCCGCTTCCCTGCCCAGCGCCGGTCTTGGGGCTGGCCATGTGTACCCACATCACCGGACCCGTGTTCCTTGCCCATCGCCTCTCACTTGTTATCTTGCTGCATGGGGGGCTCCGGTGTCTTCCACCCGCCTCCGCCGAGAGGATACGGGAGCTGTTTACCGAGATATGACCGATGTGGCTGCTCTGCAGGTCGGTATTCTCAACGCCTGGGGCGCACCGCTGCACACGCTCATGCCAGGCAACGGTCACGCCGCCAAGATGTGGAAGGCCTTCCCTAGTTGGCCAGGGGGGGTTCCTGACGCCCTTCTTGTCTCCACGGACGGCTCGGGACAAGGGGATGGCGGGTGGGCCTTCGCAGTCTGGGCACGCCGGAAAACTACCTGGTATCGCTTGGGTTGCGCGGCCGGTCCTCTCCTTGAGGCTAAGTGGTACCCGATTCCGCCGGATCAAAGACACTCTTCCTTTGCCTCCTTTCATGCGGAAATGGCTGCGCTGTATGCAGCCGCAGCATGGATCAGCACATACTGCAGTTTGCATGAGATGTGGTGCAGCTCGCGCCCTGCTTCTGTAACTATAGCGGTAGACAACACTGCGGCTTTGGGTATCGCGGCGGGGCAGGCCACTGCCCAGACCGCGGCGGCAAAATCGTTGCGGTGCCTTTGGCAGTTAGTCCAGGCTAAGCACAGCACCAGGTTCTGCCACACCCCAGGGCACACAGGAGTCTTCGTCAACGAGGTTGTTGACACACTTGCTGGACTAGCATCACAAGGGCTGGAATGGAACCACCTCCCCCGGCTCACGGCGGCATCGCTCTCCCTTGCCATGGACGAGCACGGCCCCTGGCTCTGGGCCCTCCATAGATGCACGATGTTGGCAGGTACGCCCTGGCTACAGCTTAGCGCAGGAGATGAATCACTGCCCACAGAACTGAAGGAGGCCAAGGAGGCTCCTGTTGCTGCTCCACCGGAGCATGATACCCAGTCGGTCACGTCCTTGCCGATCGTCCTTGTCTCCGCCAACGTTCAAACCATTAAAGATGACAAGAGGCACTTCTTCTCCGCTGCGGCAGGTGGACAGCGCAGAGCCTTTCTTGTTCGCCAAGCTGATTCGCTGGGACTTGATGTCCTCTGCCTGCAAGAATGCCGTAGCAACCCGGGACGGTACTCCTCCGGGCCCTTTCTCACATGGCGGAGCGGCCATGAAAAGGGACAGTACGGAGTGGAGGTCTGGTTTCGCCGCACGTGGCAAGGACACCACCTTCAGCTGCAGGACTGGAGGATTTTGTCAGCCTCACCGCGCTGGCTGCTGGTTCGCTGTCTCAGACCAGATGTCCCGCTGGCCATTCTCTCAGCACACGCGCCGCATGCTGAGCGGCCCGAACAGGAAATCCATCAATTTTGGGCAGCGATTCGGCACGCGCTGCACCCGCTGCCACCTCATACCATCCTGATCATGGGTATTGATGCCAATGCGGACTTCACTGCACCAGACGCAGAGCATCGGCTCATAGGGGATCTTACCGACAGCCGGCCGCCTAGAGAGGGTGATCTAGAGCTACTGTCATTTGTGCAAGATCACCACTTGGAGGCCCCTGCTACATGGAGTTCCCTTCACCAGGGACCCACCTGGACGTGGCAGCATTCCTCTGGGAAACAGCGCAGGCACGATCACATTCTGGTTGCTGCTGGCCACATCACAGTGGACGAGTCAAAGTGCCTCCCTGAGTTTGACATCGTCAACAGCACTCTGGACCACGTTCCGGTTGCCTGTACTGCGCGATTACGGGGTTGTAAACAGTTTACTAAGACCCCGGTTTCCCTGGCACCACCTGAGGCGACTGCCACGCACATTGCCCCAGAGGTTTGGGCAGGCTTCAAGTACCCAGGCGGTCCACATAGGGCCACCTTGGCCCTCACCTCCCGATATCACCGCCTGGCCAGCCGGCATCGGCAAGCTAGTGGCATCATCCCGCGGCAACCGTACATTTCTGACGAGGCGGTTCAGGTCCTCACAGCGCTGAAAGCCGATCGCAAGATCCTTCGTCAACAGGCTCGGACTTGCACCCTCAATCAGCTCCACTTGGTCTTCAAGGCCTGGGCGGCCCGCTCTGCCCCTATCGAGCACATCCGCGTCGGCATTCGGATCGGACACCGGGCATATGCAAGGACCTGGCTCCGAGTCCTTCGGGCGCGCGAGCATGCACACTTCTTGGCGAGAAGGGACAAGGCAGAGCATTTCCGCAAACTGACTGCCACGGCGACCGAGTTCTGGCTCGATACAGGCCGGGCGATGGAAGCCACTCATCGGCTCAAATGGGCCTCCAGGAAGGCCGCAGAGCGGCGCAAGGTTTTTGCAGCAGGAGGCCACGATATTGATGCAGACCTGCTACTCCAATTCCAGCGCCAGGAGGCCGGCAGTCGAGTCACGAAACAAGGGCTTCTCGCCGCCTTCCGGGCCTCCGAGTCCCGCCCACGTGCGCCATGCCCTGCTGCTCTGCCGTCCCTCCTTCAGGTTGAACACCAATGTCGACGCCAAAAGCTCCACAAAGCACCCGGACCGGACGGGTTGCGAAACGGGCTTTGGCGCACGCAACCTGTGGAGGCAGCCCAGTGGCTTTGGAGCCTCTGCGCGGACATTGCCGGTCAGGGCCGGGAGCCGCTTCATTTTAAAGCTGCTATCGTATGCGCCCTGCACAAAAAGGGACCTGCCAGCGTCCCAGCCAACTACCGATCTATCGCGCTTCTCAACGGCATTGCCAAGGTCTGGCACGGACAGGTCCGGGATTCCTTAGGTCAGGAAGTACTTGCTGCCTATCACCCTCTCCAGCTGGGAGGGCGTCGAGGAGTACACACAGGCTTTGCGGTGTCTGTGTTCAGGTCTCTGACGGCCCTCAGCGACTATGCTAACCGCTCTTGGTTCGCTCTGTTCTTGGATGTTCAAGCGGCGTATTATGAAGCTGATCGGGACCTCCTCTTTGGCTGTCACGTTGCGGATGGCCGACAACTCCGCGCGACCTCCCTCGCATCCGGTCTCCTTCGAGATGGGGTCCTGCGGAGACGGGGCATGGCGGAGGAAGCGGTGTGTCTGCTCGAAGATTGCGTACGGTGCTCGCACTGGACTCTCGCGGGGCACGATGCCATCATCCTGGCTGGACGTGGCAGCAGGCCAGGAGACGGACTGGCAGATGTCCTTTTCGGAGCGATATTCGCTCAGATCCTGGACGATGTTGAACAGCAGCTTGCTGCACAAGGCATCGGGCACCACTCGGCGGTCGAAGCAGTTGGGGGCGGTTGCCGCCCATTCCAGGTCGCTTGGGCCGACGATCTCTCGGTGCTTACTGATGCCGACTCGGCTGAGGAGCTCGAAGCCACTGTTCCTGTTGTCACACGCACCATCGTCGACACTGCCGAATCCTATCGTCTCCGTGTCAACTTGGGTGTTGGCAAGTCTGAAGGTCTGCTGCTCCTGCGAGGTCCAGGGGCACGCGAAGCTCGGGGCAGGCTTTTCTTGCCCCAGTCGCAGGTGACGTTTGCACCTGGGCGGACCCTGCGCATTGTGGCTGAGTACAAATACTTGGGGGTGCCACAGACAGCGCCGGACAATGGCAGGAGAGACGCTGAACCCTCCGTTCAACGGGGACAAGCTGCTTGGGCCCAGGCCCACGGACTTATGCGTTCCCCGACCTTGCCTTTTGCCGTTAAACTTGGGTGGTTCACCGGTCGGGTGCTGCCCGCTGCCTACTCCAGCCTTTCGACTGCCCTTGTGACTTCAGGGCGGGTTTGGTCGATCTATCAGGGCTTTTTCGACCGCTGCCAACGGGCCCTGGTCTCCTCGTGGCAGGTCTCCCATCACCTCACCCGCGAAGCCTTGGACATTTTGGTCCAAGCGACGACACCCGCTGTTGCTGTGGTAGTTGCCAGAGCACGCCTAACTGTGCAGATTGCCACCTCAGCACCCCCGGCCGTCCTTGACCTGGTCGAGGCCTGTTGCGAACGGGATCTCCCCTGGACTAACCTCCTGCGAGACTCTCTCACCCAAGTTGGTCGGTTGTCGGGTCTTACTGAAGCCCAGCTCCAGGACAGTCCCATGCGTGTTGCGCGTGCTCACTGCCGGCTCCTTCGGGGAGCTTGCAAACGCATGGGCCGCTACGGCTCTTGCCTGATGGCCTTCCAGCGGGTCTGGCGGACCAGGGCCACCCACACCTCCACTGGCACCATCGGTACCCCACAGCCTGTCTCTTGCCCTGAGTGCGGTTGGACCGGACGGTCACAACAGGCGCTTGCGGCCCACCGCCACCGCAAGCATGGGATCCTGGCCCGGGCTGCGGCCCTATGTGATGGCACGACTTGCAGTTGGTGCTTGCGGGACTTCCATTCGTCAGACCGCCTCAAGTACCACATCTCCACTACCCCTGCCTGCCGCTTGTCCTTGGAGATCTCTGTCGGACCGCATCACACCTACGGCTCCGGGTCCAAGCGTCGGGGCCCACAACAACATCGACGGCTACCGCCCTTGCGTATCAGTGGCCCCATCAACGCCACGCCTGCAGAGCGCGAGGCAGCCACAAACGGCCAACCATGGGCGCCAGATGCCCTGCAACAGGAGTGGGACCAGTTACTCAGCCAGTCGCTTGGTGAGGGGCTCGCCGACCCGCCAAGCGATCAAGCCTGCCCTCAGCCGACAAGGCCCGCTCCTGTCACCGCTCCCTCGGCCACCCCTGCCCCTGTCCTTCTGTCCTTCACTTTGGTTGTGGACTCGAGCCTGCCCTCGCCATGGTGGCCAGGTTTGCACCGGCAGCCTGCTTGCTGGCGGTTTCCGCCAGTGTGGAATCAACTGGCTGCCTTCTGGAATACCCTCGCCACCTCCGAGTGGGCTGGGCCACGTCTGCTCTCTCAATTCCGAGCTGCGACTCGGTTGCTCGACAACGGCGCCGACGTCCCGGCATTCTGCCCGTCCACGGGCAGCCCCTCTGCCTCCGGCTCCGAGCTTTTGCTCCGTCACACCTTGTCCCTCCTTCATCTGGGCAAGTTTGTTGGCCTGGGCCACTGTTTGTGCTCTGAGCAGCCACCTGGGCTGCAGCTTCGTTCTGTGCTTCTGCACCTTTGCCCGAATGCTGCTTGGCTGCTCCTGGCCTCTCAGCAGCGGCCGGCGTGGATTTTCGCCCCCCTTGGTTCTTCTGTGTCGAGGCTGGATTTTGCTCTGCACTCTCCTTCCGTCAGGTTGGCGCTTGCAGCGCCGCACCAGCTTTCCGCGCCGTCCTGAGGGACGCGGCACGTTTCTGATGAACGTCCCGCGTCTTCCTCACTAGTGTTTCAAGTTTTCGTGTTTCAAATTTGAATTGGCTGTAGCTTGCTACTTTTGGCCTGCATGGACCGCGCCGGACCGTCCGCATGCGAGAGAGAGAGAGAGTTTAGGAGTTCGAAGTCTTGAGGCTTGGTGGTTGGTGCTGAGGGGTATGCTTTGGGTCTGCATTCGGGTTGAGGGCTTGAGCTTTGGAGTTTAGGGACCTGCCGGTGACCTACCTGGCTTTCTTGTGGCGAAAAGGTGGGAGCCTATACTGAGTGCCTTCACTCTCATACTTTATGAAGCCCTGCCCCTCCGAGCTGCAGTTCCTCAGAATGCTCTTTGCATCCCTCGGAGAGCTTCCGGAAAGGATCTATCCGGCTTCTTGGCTGCTCGAGCAAACCCGCGGCCTAAAACCCTAAACCGCCGCTCACTACACCCCAAAGCCTACACTTCTTAACCCAAACCCCTAAAACCTAGTGTCCCCCAGATGCAGTCAGGTCTCGAACTTCTTGGGCTACGATGCCTTGGGCGATTATTTCCCTTCGCCGAGCTGGCACTTGTTTGATCCAAAGGATCACGATTCCGGGGTTTACAGTGTAGAGGTTCAGGTTGAGGGATGGCTTTAGGGTTTAGGTTTCGGGGTTGGTTTAGCGTTCGGGCTTGGGGCGGCGTAGGGTTTGGGGTTGTGGCGTGGATCATGATGAACACGTCAACTTCCATAGTGTATTGCAAACGCCTCAAAGTTAGCTAGCATGCTCGCTGCGACAGCCACGCCGTGGACCACGAGCTTTTCCACTGATGTTACTGGCGGTGTTGCAAGATTACGGGTACCTAAAGCTTTTCAGTGTTTCTTCAGTTGTTAGCTGCACTTGCTGCTACGTGATGGCGGTGGTAGTGATGATGGCGACACCCACGCGCTATCTACAAGTATCCTGAAGAGGAATCCGCAATGTTACATTCACGGGGCTTCCTGAAGGAGGCTTATGTACACTCATCGTATACATCATACTCGCAGGAGTCCTTTCTTTGGGTGGAGTCAGTTTGAGCGTCATTCGATGACCTCTTTCCATGGTTTTGTCACACCCCTCCTCGTCTGACCCTAACCTCAAACCCTACACCCTGAACCTTGACTTGGGACAGAACTTTTCCCTGCTGTGTAGTAGGGGTTGGTGATGCTGGGGTGGCCGGCAGCAGGAAAGCCGAGCGCACCGGAGGGAGCCGATGTGGGTCTCCGGGTCAAGCACTACTCTAAACCCTGTAATCCGAAGGTTCCCTTGGAACAGTATTGTCTCTTGCATCATATGATCCTAAAGCCCCAAAAACCCTAAGATCTTAGCCTTAGCCCCAAGCCTTCAGCGGCAGGTACAGCATGACGCCTAACCCGGAGTGCGGCAACCGACACTGCAGGCTCGGAGTTCAAGTTTTGGAGGCCCCAAGCCTGCAGGATTTCGAGCTTGGGGTTTATGCTAGGGCCTGGGTGGTTTTGAGGATGGTGAATGGTGGCGTTTCTGTTTAGCGATTCGCAACGGCGGCTGAGTGTTGAGGCTCCGGCGGTGTAGGAATCTTATGGCACAGGCATGTGAGGGGTTCTAGGACACTCGGGCTGCTTGAAGCAAAACGGCTGGGCAGTTCCCTGACCCAAGTAATTGAGTAAGGATTCTTAATGCAAGTGCTGGATGCGCCCCCCGGCGTTTTAAGGCGGCTGCACAAGAAAACAGGGGACCCAACGCATTAACGCGGCAAGATCCTTCTTCCGAAGGACCCCACACCCTCCAAAAAAGCAAGGCAGCAGTAACAGCAGCAACCCTAACAGTAGCACTACCAGCAGCAGCAACAGCAGTAGGAAGAAATACGAGTTAATGGTAATAACTAACTAACAACAGTCGCAACAACTAGTTAGTCAGGGTGGTAGTCGTGATACGTCCTTATTAAACATGACCATGTTATTCAGAGCTGCATTCACAGCCATACTTGTACTGATAATGAACATGGTCATGCCAATACTCAACACCGCAGTCGTAATCGTAATCATGCGGTTAATCGCAACGGCAGTAAGCGGAACAAAGAAACACAATGCAAAATGCTACCAACCATAAAGCGCTAAGGCTGCGGCAGCAGGAGTGGGCGGAGCACCCCGAGGAGAGCGGGTGGGCTTTGAGTCTGTGGACTTCGCCGAAACTTGTCAAGTCACAGAAACTAAAAATGCTGGCATGCTGTAGGCCTTTCTACGATCTTATAAGGGATTAACATGCAATGGTACACATTACAGTCCGAACAGAGTCCTACGAAATTCATGTACCATTTGCTGCGAGCGTTGCTAGCTGGAGATAGGACTCCTGCAGGTGCCAGTATGAGTAGCAACAATCAGCGTGAAAGGCAAAGGCCAGAGCCAGAGGCCAGCCGCAGCACACGAGAGAGCGGCCGGGCAGGAGATGATGCGGAAGTACGGCCTCCAAGAGGACGCGGTGTTGCATGGTTTCTTACATACGCTTTAATGGTCCCTCCCCTGTATTTAGGTAATTTAGGGTCCCTATCTGCACGATCCTGTTTGTCTTGAGGGTGCATTGCTTTCCGGGGCTTCCGTCTACGCAACAGATCCCGTTGACATGATTTCGCATGCCCCTCTCCTTTTTGCTGTCCAGTCACGGACACTCCTAAGATCCTGAGCCCCAGCAATGTGTGAAACTTTTCCATACTGGTACTATAATAGAAAAATATACTATAGTAACAATATACTATACTATTTTACTACAGTAGTATTATAATATTATACTGCGATAGATGCCTGAAGGCCGAAGACCGGGGGGTACTTCGGCGCCGAGTGCATTGCTCCTTGTTGATGTGAGCGGCTCTCTCCGCCGATCGCCCCAAGAACGAGCCCCCTTCCAACACCGTGCTTAGGTCATACGCCCTAAGCTGCCCGTAGTTATGGGACAGCCATACCCTGGACGTTCACCCCGTGGCCCTCAGTGGGTGGTTGCAAGGAAGGTCGGAACATCCAACATCCACCCAAAATGCAAAGTGCCTCCGGGTGCAGACTGCAGGAGGGGTTGCGCAGCCCTCTCGATTCGCCGTACATCCAACTCCCTAAATCGTAAGACCTCAATGATCAGCCCTGAAGAGAGAAAGCATGCGCGCGGCCGCTCATGTGGGGGACGAGACGAGTTCATGACTTCGCACTATATTCACCACTAGTCGCTCCAGTCTTCGAAGTCGTCGTCGTCGGCAGTCGCAGTTGTGGTCGTAGAGGTAGTGGCGAGGAAGAGGAGGAGGAGAAGTTGCAGTAGTGGTTTGCTGTTCGAAGGGTCATCTTCAGTTCGTATCATGTCACAGCGAGAGGAGGCTGAGAAGAAGGACGACTCCAACGCCGAGGATCTGGGGGTTCAAAGTGGTCATGGAGTTCCTTTCGGGCGTTAGGGCTTCTTGCTTTTATTTGACTTCATAGGGATTTGGGGTTTTATGGATTCGGCTTTGATGAGTGCAGGGGGCATTGAGTTTCACTCTCTGACTCAGTAAACGCAAACCCAGGTCCTAACCTGTGGCATCGATTGAGGGGTCAGAAGGGCTGCAGGCCACGATAAACACATTATTCCAAAACCATTGACGTGTGTTGTTTCATGCGCGCTGCATGAGCCCTGTCTCTGCGAAGCCCTTTTCTGCAATCCAGGGGCCTTTGCGCATACTTCGAACTGTACAGGGAATACAGGGGGATGCATATACTAATCAATCTTTCGGGAAAGCAGGTGCTGCCCTATGCACTGCAGTTATCATCGGTCGCGAGCCCTAAACGTGAAAGCGCTAATACCTAAACTCGGAAGCACAGAAGCCCTGGAGCTCGTCGTAGGCCCCAGAAAACCCGAAGCTTTAGCGGTTCAGTTGCACCCGGACAACGAGTGGGGCATCGTCATCGAGGACTCCGATGGCTGTGCGGCAGCTGCCTCGGCTTCTTATCGTCTTTCGGCTTTAGCGTTTCGCCAGGGTTTGGGATATGATTTTGTCCAGGGTTTAAGTTCCGGAGTCCCGGGCGCAGGAACCCTGAACTTCCTGAACCCTGAGCCAACACCCGAAAAGCACCAGGAGCAGAAGCTCCTCTGACCAAAGCCAAGCACTAAGTCCATCCTTAAGACCATGGACCTAAGCACCACAGCAGAACGCATAACGGCGTACTTTGAGTGGGTAGGGAACAGGGCTTGTCCGAGCAGCCCCAGTGGTTGAAGAAGCAAGGACAACAGAAAGCCAGGCAACCAGTTTTCAACAGCGAGTCGTTCTTGAACCGTTGATGCTTCCCAGAACACTTCCTCCTGTTGAACCTTTAGCCCGAAAGCCCGAACCCCAGAGCCAATGAACGCTCCAAACTTCAGAGCTTAAGCCCAAGCTCTGAACCTGAAACAGCACGCTCAACAAGTTTCCCCTCATTACGAAGCCAACTCCGAAGCATTAAAGGCCCCCGAAGAGGAGGAGGAGAAGGAGGAAGTTGTGGACACCAAGGCCATGTGGGACTCCCGACGTTTTAGGAATGTGAATTTAGAGCTTCGGGCTTCAGTGGCTTGCTGCCGTAAGCTCTGCATCCGAAACAGAAAGCCCGAAACCGCAATCCTCAAGCCCTAAAAAGGTTTCGACTGGGTGGCCCGGAACTAGCAAGCCGTGCCCTGAAGACCCAAAGCCCTAAGCCCTGAATGCTTGAACATACACCCCTAAACCCAGATCCCTACGCCCTTAAACCGCAAGCCCTTTAAACCTTCAGCCTTCAAACTCAAGCCCCTAAGCTTGACGCGCTTACAAGACAGCTCACTCACGAGCAGCAGGGCACCTGTCTGCACCTTGCCACCCCCCCCAACTCCTAAGCCGTAACCGTTCGGGGCTCAATGAACCGTCAGAATCTCGCATCCCAAGCACAAAAGCCGGAAACCATCCTCGAGCTCAAGACTTATATCGAGAACAAAAAAGAGAGACAGACAGAGAGAGAGAGAGAGAGACCCTTGATAAATTTGTGGGGTTTTACATCGGGGCAGGGTGCTAGTGTACATTTTCATATGATATGTAGAGAGACGGATATTTGTCAAACATTTGGGTGCTAGAGACATGCTAGGGCGTTGTGAGCAGGAATTCAGGCTCTGTGTTGAAACACTTCTTTTGACACGGTTTAGGGCTGTAAGGCCTACAGTCAGTCATGTAAGCCCTAGGCTGTAAGCCCTGAACAGCCTGAAGCCTTAAAGGCAAACCCTAAAGTCCTAACCCTATTCACGGCTCAGCGGCGTTCTCCAAAGCCAGGGAGCTTCTGTAGCGGAGCTGATGGCCTCACTGAAAGCTCTGCAGCACCCGGGCCTACAGAAACAGAAACAGCTTCAGCGGTTTCGGGCTTAGGGTCTTTGAACAAAGTGGGTGTCAGCGTGCTTGTTGTTTTTGGGAGGGAGGGGGGGGGGGCGGGCGGGTCGTGTTTCAAGGGGTCTACCGGTTGGGGTTTTTGGCTTTTGGTGTTCCGAGTCTTGGGGTGAATGGCCTGAGCGTTCAGGGGTTTGGCAGTTTTGGGATTCACGGTCCTGGATTTTGGGCGGGTTCAGGGTTTACGGCATTCACGATCAGCATGACAAATAAAGAAGCACTCGTAATGATGATGAGTTCTCGGCCGGGAAGATGTTGAGGACTGCCGAGGTTCCTTAGTTATCACGGGATTAAGGGCCACTTTTCAACACAGGCCTTTGCGTGTCAGATGTCAGGCAGCGGACAAGGAAAGCTAAACCATGAAGGCCTAGAAGCCCCAAACCCCAAGCCATAGACCCCTGACATCCTCAAACCGCCTGACCCCCCTAACCCGAAAGAGCGCTATCTTCTAGCTTGTGAATCAGAACTTGATGTATTATGTACTTCGTGCGTATATATATATATATATAAATATATGCATACAGAGAGAGAGAGAGAGAGAGAGAGAGAGAGAGAGAGAGAGAGAGAGAGAGAGAGAGAGAGAGAGAGAGAGAGAGAGAGAGAGAGAGAGAGAGAGAGAGAGAGAGAGAGAGAGAGAGAGAGAGAGTGTGTGTGTGTGTGTGTATATATATATATTATATTCATATGTTAAGCGTCCATCAGCCCCAGAAGTCCAACCAAGGTGACGTCCAAAATGCTCTGAGCGGGCTTGTGTGGATTCAGCCCGGGGGTGTCCTTCCCAAATGCCTAGGGTTGGGGTCTTAGTAACTAGAGTAGAAATTATGGGTATATTCTAGAATGTAGTGGCCTCAGTTCTCAGGGTAAGGTAATTATTTGCGTATATTGCAAATATAAATATATATCTCGCATTTCTCGCATTTGGGGCTTAGACTCCATGTTGGTTGCAGCCCTTTGGCATGCACTTAATTAAGTTGCTTCGTGCGGACCAGTAATCTGACTGTCACCAGTGTGGACTCGCACTGGGAGACGGGATTGGGCCAGCGAAGGAAAAGCTGTCCCGCTCCTTCGACAAAATCAAAACGATGGCACATAGACGATGCTTGAACATGCACGGCAAGCGAGTGGTGCTTCGTATTCCGTTATCGGCGATCAAAGCACCAAACATGATACGATCCACATATCGGACCTTAAGAGGTGCAGGATCTTCCTCATGGGTATCAGATGAGGCCATTCCTACACAATTACAATACCCAGGATGTCTAACACCTTCATCGAGGTGATATCGGGACATCAAACTCAGCCTAGCATGAAGGCCATAGGACCTCCGCACGCAAATCTAAAGCGCCTCAGCATCACTCATTGCTAAGTCAGGATGGTGGAGTCAGCGTCATCAGATCGAAGGCCTGACGAGCCTCTGTTCTGCTTGATGGCGCGCTGCCGAAAAGCCAACATCTTCATGCAGCCAGCCGCAAATTCCTTTACCGACGTATGCGAGCGTGTCCTCCAAATTTGTGGTGATCCAGATGCCCTCGCCTGACGAGCCTCTGCTCTGCTTGATGCCGCGCAGCTGAAAAGCGGGTGTCTTCTTGAAGCCAGCCGCCGCGGTGAAGTGCGCGAGCGTGTCCTCCAAACCATCTCCACACCTATGTTCAACATGGCCACCTTGCACAGCATGTCCTTCGAGCCCATAACACCATCACATCGGGTGAAGTGTATGAGCGGCCAGGTTGCCGCTTGGTGGTCCAAATGCCCTCGCCTGACGAGCCTCTGCTCTGCTTGATGCCATGTAGCTGGAAAGCCGGTGTCTTCTTGAAGCCAGTCGCAGACTCCTTTATGGTGAACGGTGCGAGCGTGTCCGCCCAACCCGTGTTCAATATGGCCACTCTGCACAGCATGTCCTTCGAACCCATAAACACCGACACAAAAAGGTGAAGGGCATGAGCTGCCACGTTGCCGCTTGGTGATCCACTCTCCCTCGCGTGACAAGCCTCTGTTCTGCTTGATGCCGCGCAGCTGAAAAGCCGGCTTCTTCTTGAAGCCAGTCGCAAACTCATCTGCTGTGCAGTCTGTGAGCATGTCCTCCGAACGAATGCTCAACAAAGTCTCCTTACGCAGTGTGTCTTTTGCGTCCATGATCGCCATCATGTCGGGTGCGGGCAAAACCTGAATGCCCAGCTTGTGCATGGCACACTTGCCGCCATGCACTGCTTGCCCGTAGCCGGCAGACGCACCCATGGCGGGTGCTGGGGCCTACAATATTCCTGCCCTGCGCAGGCGATTTGGGCCCTATAAATATATATATATATATATATATATATCTTTTGGGTGACTAGAGGAATAATATTTACTCTTTATGAGGAAGGTCGCAGTGCAGCGAAGTCTGCCCTCTACCCTAAACCCCAACTTCCCCTTGCATCTCTGCGTTTGGGCAATAATTGGGCATCTTACACCGCAGCCCCAAAGTTGGTTATGTCGGGCTCCGGGCATGAAGTGTCCTACACTTAGAGTTTAGGGCTTCGAAGCCCTCCTGAGCCCCGGTGTAGGGTTTAGAGTTTTCGGGCACAGGTGTCTACGTAACCAAAGGCCATAAATCCAGGCGAAGCACGAGCCTCTGACTTCGAGTTGGGCTTCCAGAGACCGGATCTTCTCCTGCGAGCTGCTTTTCCGTGAGATCTTCCCCATGCTGAGCAAGCCAGTAAGCCCAAATGCTCAAAGACCAGAGGCACTTCCAAACCGTAAACCCTACAGCTTCAAATCTTTTCGAGCCGTAAATTCCTACGAAGCCCTAAATCCCAGTTCCCTGGCTGAATCTCGCCTCAAGAGCGACAGCCAAAAGCCCCCAGATTCGGGCTTCATGGTTCTTACTTGCTCGCAAGATTAAACAGGAGCGAAAACAGGCAGAGAGTGTACTCTTCTCGGGTAGTGCAGCGGTGTCCGAGGTTTCAGTCCCCGTGCGGCTCGGGGTTCCGACTGAAGGCTTTTGTGTATGTCCTTGTCAAGGGTTTCGGCCCTTCGTGCTTCCTGTTGGGGGTCGCTTTGTCGTCCTTCCCAAACCGTGAGTCTTCCGACACGAAGTCGATGCAGCCGCACAATGACTATTTTCCCCCGCAAGGGGCGGCATGAGGGTGGACTGAGAGGCCGTTGCACCCTGAGCCACTCCTACGCCTGCAACTGAAGACCAGAAACCTTCAAGCTTTTGGACTTGAGCCGAGGGCCTAGCAAGCCCCATACTTCGAAGGGGTGGCACAGCGCTGCAAGATTGCTCAAGCAAAAGGCCACTAGTTCCTCGGGTTCGATACCGGGATTTAACACGTAAACCCTCAGACGCCTGACCAACCACCCCACTGCCTTTGTTCATCGAGATCCTACTTTCTACAAAGGCACTGAAACGAAGGACTCTAGAAGCATCTGTAAAACCATCTACATTTTAGAGTGTGGGGAGATGCTGACGGACACCACAGCGGCGCAGTGCTTGGCATCTCTCAGCTGCGGAGAGGCCCATCATCTCAGGGTGTCGGTAGCTGTGGTCTTAGCAGGGTTTACGGCTGAGGAGACGATGCCGTGCTATTTGAAAGGGTTCAGGCTGAGAGCCCAAGTCAAAGTTTAGCTTGAGATGATAGAAACTGGGCCATCACTACAATGACTACAACTCAAGCATGTCCGCAGATCCGTGGCAAGCCCTTGCCCTACTTCACGGCACGCTTTTCTGTTAAGCTGGGCCCCACAAAAACACAGCTGCCTACGGTAAATGACGGTAAACCCGAAACTCGTAGCTCAGAAGCAAGCTTCTGGATGACCTTAAAACTGCTCATCCGATGCAATCGATGCAGAAGAAAGTACATGCATGTCAACTGACAGGAATGAAGCGGCTTATATAGATAGTAACTACCGACTACCTATATAAGATGAACGAGGTCGCACTGAGGAAAGCGAATGAAGAAACGAACCCCACAGCAACGAAATGAAGCTGGATCCGGAGTTAGTTCGAGAAAAGCGTATCAAACCAGATGAGAACTAGTGGGGACCCCATAGAGCAAGCCAGTTACAAACCCAACTCCACAAGCATGGGTCGAGATTGGACAACCGGAGGGTCGGAGGACCGAGACAGAATTGGTTACTGTGCACCAACAAGGATATGGAAAAATGAAGTTTCCAATCCTCTGACTCAATATGTATGTTGAGGTGTGCAAATGCCAACAAAGTTTCGAGCAAGCAAGATATCGCAAATTTCAAGCCGCCCCTTGCAACCACGGCCTCACTTTTCTGCCTGAGTGGGCAAGGGGTTTTTGGCCCAGAACAGGGAGGACCCCGTATCAAGTTGTGGGGCGTGTTCTTTAGGGGTTGCGGGTTCAGACGCCGTCGGCATTAGGAAGCTCTAGTCAACACTCCCTGTAGTTCTGGATGGAATATCTTGATGTTCGGGCTTGTGGTAGCGCCCTAATTACAGAACAACTGGCGCTCAAAGGAAACCAAACCCCTTTCACCCTGCATCCGGAAACTCTTTCGACCGACACCATGGACCCCAGAGCCCAACGCCTCAAACCCAAAACCCAGAGACGCTTGACCGAAGCCTTACAGTAATATCAAAGGTCCTGCAGCCCGAAACCCTTGGCCCCGACACTGTGCAACATCCGACACCCCCTAAACTTGCAGCTTCAAAGCGCCCGTAAATCCTACAGAGTGTAGAAAAAGAAGCCCATGCAGTTAAAGCATGGAGCAGAGCCCAGCGAACGGCACACAAGACTCCCCAAAAAAGCCCTAAAAAACCCTAAACTCTGAGCCCTGTAGCCCCTCAGCCCAAAGACGTAAACCCTGGACCTTGAAACCCTCAAACCCCTCCTAAAGGCCTTGTAACTGCAGGTCGACTATAGCCAGGAGGTTTGCGTCCAGGGCACGGTGACTCGGCGTCTGAGGCCCAGAAGGCGAAAGACAGGGACCTTAGGGTTTTGGGCTTAGGGCTTGGGGTTTAGTTTTTGGGTTTAGGGGGTTTAGGGGTTAGGGTTTAGGGCTTAGGGCTTAGGCGTAGGGCTTTGGGTTTAGGGCTTAGGACTTAGGGCTTAGGGTTTAGGGTAGGGTTAGGGACCTTGGTCAATAGGATTCCTTTTCCTGGATTCTTCAGAAAATCAAAAGATGTCTCTAGGTTCAACACGTGGGTTTGCAGAGCAGGCTTTTATGAGGTTTCAGTATCCCAGAGGAACAGCATTGCTAGTTGTTCGGGCTTTTTGTCAGGAGTTTCGGGAGAATAAGGCCTTAGCACGGCTTGGGACTGTCGGGAATTACCGAATAGCCCGAGAGTGTAAACCCTCCTAACAAAAGATGAGCCCTAAGCCCTTGAGTCCATTGAGTACGCAAACCCTAAACCCTGATTATAGAATTTTTGTGGATCCCTTTCAGGAGCCCCTATCCTAGGTAAGGCCTTAAATCCACAGACCCCGAAAGAGAAACCTTCGATCTGAGGACCTAGGCCTCAAGATCTAAAAGCTCTAGGGCCCCCAAGAACGGACCTGTTTTGGGTTCCTTATGATGATTTCCTTACATAAGTCCTTTAACAGGCAGGTTATTTAGGATTCTGGTAAGACTTTTAAGTGTATAAGCCCTGGACCATGAACGTTGAAACCTTAGCCCTGTAGACCCTTACGTCCTAAGCCTCCAAGGACGACGCCACGAGGCAGCGACGCCTCCCGGACTGGTCAGGTCGGTAAGTTTCCGAGAGTGCTTGCATAAGGCCTACGTGGAGTTTCCCAGGTAGGGTTTCAGGTCTTCACAGTTGTAGAGGTTTAGGCTTGGGCATCAGCCTGCCCGCCCAGGTTCCTGATGGTGCAGCTGGGTGAGGTGCAGGCCCAGCGAGTTTAGGAGTCAGGGCTTCCTCGCGTGCAGCTGCAGCAGTCGCTTTCGGACAGTGGAGCTTTGGCAGAGGGCGCACACCCGGCGCTCGGCTGCCCCTCCAGACACCCTCAAACAGGCCTAAGGCAGGCCAAACTTGGCGCAGGTTCAGGTGGTTCTATCTGCGCCTACCGGGACCTTGAACTACGGCACAGGTGCCGCGTTCGTGTTCACGGGCTTCAGCACGCAAGGTTCCGGCCTGGCGATGTGGGATCTTCGTCGAGAAACTCCAAACCCTACTCTGCAGGTGCTGATCCCGATAGATCCTTTACTCCACTCGTTAATAAGTGAGAAAAAACAAAGACCGGAAGCCTGAAATCCTAAACCGCTTCATTCGAAACCCTAAGAAAAAGGCACCAAAGCCCCCCCGAAACGCTAAACCCCAAACTGCCCCAAACCCTAAACCCCTTGCTTCGTAAGCCCGAAACCCCTCCCGCGCTTTCTTCGAGGCCCCTTGCCAGCTTTGCATCTGCTCCCGGCGGGACTGGGCTCGACCGTTTGGTGTACGGGACACCCGGGCTGCGATCGCGAAGGATGCGGGCTCGGGGCTGAAACTGTACGGTCGGGGTTTGGGGTTTAGGGTTGGGGATTGGGGTTCAGGGCTGAGGGCTCAGATGGCCGAGGATTCATGGGGCAGGTTGCGAGCTTAGGGTTTTGAGTTGAAGGGACTGACGGCTGTCGTGTGTTTGCGGGTTCAGAGCTCATGGCTCGGGGTTTGCGATGGAGGCCCATCTAAGGCTGGCTGAGGTTGTCGGATTTCGGATTTGGGGTGTAGCATGACGTGTGCTTCTGTTTCGATTCTTAGGATCTGAGGTGTTGGTGTCGTCACGAAGATCGCGCGTTGCGAAGGAGTGCTAGAAAGCTCAACGGTTCGAGGCCGATTTTCTGAATCTTCGTGGCCTGCACGTACCAGGTCCCCATCTTTGCGAAGCAAGGTCTTAGGCTTCTGCTTTTCAAGACGACGTCTCTTGAAAGCGTTGCTTACAAAGGTACGAGAGAGAATTTGTAAGAGTCACTTCATCCGCAACGAAAGCACAATCTAGCACCTCCTGAACACTCCTCATAGTTAAAGGTATGTTTAAGCCTAAGGCGCATACTGTACAGAAGTAAGCGAACCCGTCCCTAAAGCACAGTTCTAGGTCCTTCGCCCTCAAGACCCTCAGCCGTAACCTGAAATCCAGACTCCTCGTCCTACAAGGCTCTATGCTCCGAAGCCACAGCTGCCGTCAGAGTAGAAGTTGTGCCAGAGGATCCCTGTCTCTCTACGCGCGGGAGCTGAAGCTTCTGAAGGTGCACTTACGGTTTCTTCGCAGTAACCCATGTTTTGATAATTTGACGTCGGTAGAGCTGGACTTCAATCCACTTGATACTGATTCCCCGAAGAGCTGCTGTTTATACGATCGGTGTTTGGGGGTTTCAATTTCGGAGTGATCTGGCAAGTACTCAAGCCAAAACGACGATAGCGGTGACTAATACTGAAAATGGCAGCGCTACTCTTGCTACTGCTGCTACTGCTACTGCTACTGCTACTCCTGCTGCTGCTGCTGCTGCTACTACTGCTGCTTCTCGAAGGTGCATGCCGACTCCAAGCAGATTTCCAACGTTCTGGACGCGCTCGCCGATGGCCTTGCGCCAGGCAGTGAGAAGTGGTTCGGAATCGCAACACGATGCTCGATGGTTCCGGAAAAATTGCCGAATCTCCAAGGTCCTCCTTGAAGCGATAGACATGGAGCCTCAAGATTTGTCGACTTCGTAAACCGACAACGTCATCAAGTTGATTATCAACTGCAGCATCAACAACAAAGAAGGACACAAATGACTCGTAACTCGTAGGGCGCCAAATCCCCGAACTCCGAAGCAGATACTCGAGCCTGAGCAAAACAGGCAGTGAAGTGGCTACTGCTCTGTGCTGCACGGAAGAGCGCCTCGCAGTGCCTCAAGCTCAAGCCCAAATGTCGAGCTCTTGTGGTTATGCTGCTTGGGAACTGGGGCTATGATTGCAGCTTTCGTTCCTCGAAAACCTCCTAAACAACCCGGACCAGGGATCTTATGGAGAATGTGGGGCCTTTTGCGGCATTTATCTCGCTGTCTCAGCCTTGCTTCAGGGTGAGGACTTCAGGGTTCTAGGGCCTTGGGTTTGTAATTGGGGATTATCCACACCCTGAGATCGATTCAGTCAGGAGCTTTAAGTCCAAGCCCAGACCGGTCAGACTCCTTTGCTTAACTGGCTCAATCTTTGTGTGACTTGATCTTTGTCTTTTATGCCGAAGTGGAACCGTGCACCCAACATCTTCAACGTGCTCATACTACAATGTTGATGCCTTTCCGGGTGTGTTGTAACCAGGCTTTCCATACTCTGTACTTGTACTTGTCACCGTCATCCGACTCCGAGAAAGTAGGCTGGCTTAGAAGAGCCCTGTTCACGGCCCCCACTTCTGGATGCCAAACCGGTTATACCCCTAAACCCAAGCCTTCAACCCTCAACCCTAAACCCAAACCCCGTATACCTCCAAACCCCAACGCCCAAAACGCCCAGGAACTTGTCCGACTTCGCACAGACGGCGCAGAAGCTGCGACCTACAGAAAGGACATTCAGGGCTCCATAAGTGGTTTAGGGCTTGTCAGTGGCTTATAGCGGTCCCATATATAGCTTCAGGTTCCAGGGTCTAGGGATTTACTGAGGGTTTAGGGTTCCGATGGTTTGGGTTGTGGGGCTCACGGTGTTAGCATTTATGGTTCAGGGTCTTCGGCCATTGTTTTGGCACCAGCTCCTGCTTTCAGGGGAAGAGGGCATTGTAGGGCTTCGGGATTTGAGGTTTCGGGTTGGGCCAGGCTGCCAGACAAGAGCCCTTCATCTTGCGAGTGAATGTTAAATGATGCATACGAGAATGTTTTTCAACATGTTCAGAGGCTTTTGCGAGGGGGGTGTTGAAGTCGAGGCCGAATCTGGCTTTGTCATTCAACGTCTTGGCGGGTTTAGAGGAAGTGGCATTGAGCAAGAGCAGGCCCAGCCAGTCTTGAGGCCCAGCATCTAAAGGAAGCTCTTTAGACCGCAAATTCCAGAGGCTTCTTTTCTGAATCCTGCCGATGTCTCTATCTTGATCCCTGGCATCAAAGCTCTGGCACTCCAGCAAGGAGCTCCGGCAGCAGGCGCTCATCGTTCAGGCATCGCGGCCCAGCTCTGGCCGTCAGCGCACACTCGTGGTTGCATTCGTAGCCTCGATCCATACCCGGTACCCCCTAACCATGCCGTTCAAGCCTGGGCGGACCCGAACCCCCACCCTCCAACTTCAATCGCCGGCGCTCGCTCACCCGCCCCCCTTTGCCCCTTCGCGCAGAAAAACGAAAGCAGGACAAAGGAACTACATGACCCATTGAGGCCACAAATGCAGAGCCTGTAAGCCCTGATTTCTGCAGCCCCGAACACGAACGAAACGAATCCTCAGCCCTACATCTTGAAGCCCTCAACTCTCGGCACGAAGAGCACACGCCAATGACACCACAAAGAACGACAAAGTACTACTCCAACAACACCAAAGTTGGACAAAAGAGCCTAAACCCTCAAAAAATGCCTTAGACCCAAACCTCTTAACCCTAAACCCTTGCAGCCGCACGGGCAGGCAGGTGATGAAGGCCTGGCCCGAGAGCTGCAAGCTGCGCCCAGCACTCGCCAGCGGAAGGCCGGGATTCGAGGCGTTTCACCTTTCGGTTCGAAGCGGGTCAAAGGGTCCTACGAGGTGTGTTTTGGGTCTTTGAAAGGGTGGTGTAGGCTTTTTCAAGTGTTTCGTGAAGCGTTTCTTTTCGATTGGGGTCCCTCTTTGGGGAGGGTTCCTTCCATGAAGGATGCTGCTGTTTAGGGGTTTATGCAGCCTTACAAGGTTTAGGGATCGTGGTATGGAGGTTTGGGTTGTCGGCCATTCCAGGATTCAGGGTTTTTATGCTTGAGGGGATCCAAGAAGTCGTTCACTGTGGACGATCCAGTCGGGACATCAGGAAGGCACTCTGCAGCACTGTATGGCTGTTTGGGTTTCTTCGGGTCGTTGAGATGATTGAGGTGCCGCGGCAGCACGGGGCTCTCAGGAGGAGAGTTTCGAAGATGCTGTGGGGCTCACATTTACGAAGTCTTACAATCCTCGATTTTTGGGAAACAGCTAGCCGGCAGACAAACTGGACTCAATACCACTGACGGTCATCGTAGCTGTCGTCGCAGCTAATACTCAGGATCGAAGGTTACGTTTTAAGTGTTGAATATTCAAGCTGTTCTGAAACTATAGTGCTCAGTGTAGTGATACTAGAAGAATCGCAATCTTCGAAGCACGGAATGCGAGGCTCGTGTCACCAAGTCCGAGTTGCAGGTCGATTTCGGGGAAGTGGGGGGAGTATGGCTCTTTGGGGCTAGTGTCGGTTTGTAACGCAGTATCAAGATTTATGGGGTTTCTGAACTGTAAGGCTTTCATCGATTTTTGAAACTAATTAGAGGGGTATCACATCTGGGGAGTCTAGGGGTATTCTGTTCTTCAGAGTACAGCATTTCGGCCCCCTACTTTCTGAGACTTCCATGCTACCGTGGGTCTACGGATTCGGGGAATCAGAGTTTTACTTGCCTGCGGAGGCTTTGTGGTTTGGACGTTCAGCCAAACGCAGGTTTGGAACAGGTAGTAAGATGTTTCCCTGCCTGCTTAATGTAACTACCGAACAGAAACCATCCAAACCCCCCATTCCATTCTAGCTGTCAGGCTTCAAGATTCGTTGCAAGATCAGGCCTTCGTGCTTCAGTTGCTTAGGGTCCAGCGGGTGGGAATCTCGAGGTGCTCTGGGTCTTGAACTTAATGTGCTGACGTGGCATGCAAGGTTTCCTGCAGGGTTTCAAAACAGCCAGCTGAGATGCTATGCAGAAAAAATTGTGTCGACACATTCGAGACTTGGCTTTCCTCCGGGCTAGTATGGTTAGTGATTCTATTGGTCACGAAGTTGGACGCTTGGCTGGTGGATTTCCCCAGCCAGAAACCTATAGATTCTGGAGCCGAGCCCTAAGCAGACACCCAATGCCCAGAATTCATCGCCCTCATGTCCTTGGAATGCTTTCAAAGCCCTGAACCGCACTAAGCTTCAAGGCAAGCTGGCCCCAGTCTGGTGATTGAATAGTGGCCTGGAGGGTGTATAGGGTTCAGAAGCCCAAGCAGCTTTCAAGATTGATAATGTTGCTCCCATGTTTTCGCTAGTCTCACCGCACACCCATTTGGGAGACATTCTCATTATGCAGATCAACTACCTTGCATTCAGCAGTTACAGGTCACGAGCTACAAGGAATATGACGGGACCGAAGACACCCGACCTCAATGAGGTTGAGAACAGGATTGGCCTGTCCGGTAGCTGCAGATCTTGCTGAACTCTACACCCTGAACCCTGAATCTGCCCCCGGCCATGTCCGACGATACAAAATCCGAAGCTTAGGAATCGAAACTTCCACTAACCCCCGAACAGCCAGGACGCAACCCTCAACCCTCTACAGAGCCTTGTGCTCGACGTGTTTCTTCGTCACCACCAGGCACTGGAAAAGGCGGAATCCCTGGCAGCTCCAGCTCCTCCTATCGACTGTTGGGAGGAGACTGCCGAGGACAACAGATACAAGAGCAAATGGTTAGTTGAGGGGGTTCCAAGGGCTCAGGGGGTTTTGGGGCTTTATGCGGTTTCGCATGGGTGTGCGGATTTCTTAGCCCCCGAGAATGCCACTATGTAGATTAGAGCAGCAAGGGTGTCTTCCGAGCAGTCTTTCGAGGATGCTTTGGGGGCAGAGGGTCAGGCGCTTAGGAGACCATGCACAGGACTTCCGTCACGTGCTTGGAGATTCTGAACCCGTGCTTCTTGGCTTCTCGGAAGGACTCCATGCTCGAAAGCCGTCATCGCGACAGAACTTCAGATCCTCCCTGCCAGCACACCCCAAAGAGAAGATCACACATCTGAATACTCCCAGCGGTTACAGTTACTCTAACAGTTACGCCCAAAGACCACTATTGAGCCTTGTTGCCTTGAGACAGAAGAGCACCAATCAGACGGAAGAGCGCCAATCAGATGGCCCCCTCCCCCGGGCCTGAATCCCAAGCCATCGCGCAAGGCCACCGCCCAAATATCATGACCCCCAAGCCTTAAATTCCTCAACCCTGAAACCACCCAAGCCTCAAACCCTGAACTGAACCCCATGCCCTCAGCTCAGAAATCCGAAATTCCAAATCCCTCAGCCCGTGTAAACCCTCAAGCACTGAAATCCCTAAACCTAAGCATAAACCTCAAACCCTGCCTCAAACCCTAAATCCTAAACCCGCAAACCCGCCAGAGTGAGGCTAAACGTGGCTCCGGATATTCCAAGCGCGCGGGGTCCCCAAACTCGGGGCGAATACTTCCACGGACGGAAGTGGCCGCAGGCGGGCAATGGTTCAGGATGCAGGAGTTTGGGTGAAGGAGTTAAGGGTTCAGGATTTGATTTTTAGGAGGTTTGCAGGGCTTATGGTGAGACTAGTGTTGCTATTGTCATTGTTCTTGTTTCTGTCATCATGCGTTCTACTGAGACTCTTTATCCGATTCTGACGATTACTGTTATGATGAAGGCTTTCGGGTTGAAGAGCAGATGAGCAAGTAAGCCCAGTGCGCGGTTTGAGGGTTTTACAGTGTTTAGGGTCAACCCTGAATCCCGGGCCCTGAGCCTCCAACTTCAGGCTTGACCCTCGACCTTCGACCCTAGCCCCGAATCCCTGCATTCCCATGAAAGTGCTAAAATGCTGGTAAAGCCCTTAAGCACCGACAAAAAGACTAGCAAAACCCCCCAAACTCCCTCAATCATAAAACCTTCCGTCTCCGGCTCGCAGCTTTTGGGATTCGGCCCAGGTGCGTTGGATTCTCCGACGCCTTTCCGCTCTGCGAGCAGAGGGTCAGGCCGAACGGGACAAAGAGAGTCAGGTTTAGGGTGTAGGGTTTATCTCTGAACATTACGGTTTCGGGTTTAGGGGTATACGGCATAAGGTTCTTAATTGGGCCTCATACTTCCGTTAGTTCTGGGAATTCGGGCTTAGGACGTTCAATGAAGGCTAGGTTAGGCTTTCTTGTTTCTGTAGGGTTCATGTAAGGATGAGTGTGACCGCGTAATTAAGCACGAACTTAATGCAAGCTACGGCAGGCTTCTTGTTTCTACATGCAGGTTCTTATTGTATATGGGCTGCGAGCGATCAGCCCGCCTGGTGGTAGATGATTCGCACAAGCTCTGATTGCCCTGGTAATCGCAGTTCGTAGGCCTCTAATGGGGCGGGACTATGGCACGCCGGAAGTGAGAACCTTTTTCTGCAGACTTCTCTTGATCAATCGTAGCTGCACAAGCACACGACTCTTGCGTGCATGTGTCACAAGCTGTAAGCTTGCATGCCCCGCTCCCCGAAGGAGTTTCTTTGAGATGTCAAAATCAACTCTCTGCTTTTGCACTACACGTAGTGTCGAAAGGCTCCAGACCTTGTGTGCGTCGCTTCCTCGCTGACTGCATCAGCGGGTCTTCCACTATCTTCCAGCTGTGCTGCATACGGTAGTAAAGCTCCAATTCCCGTCCTCCTCCAGCTTTCGTTAAGGAGTTTGCCAGTTGAGCTTCGGAGTGTACCCAGCGTAGCTGAAGACCTGTCTGTTGTTGGGATTCTTTGAGTCCCAGCATTTCTATATCTGATCTTTTCTCCGCCCCTTTGATCACTATGACCTCGTTCTGAAACTTGTCATAGACGTTGCGTGAATCTGTGATGACACACCCTTCGACTCGGCGAACTGTGTGATCTGGTTGCCGAACATTGTCGTTGACGAACAGAATCTCTGAGAGCTGATACCTTGCAAAGTACAAGGCGTCCTCTCCGTTGGTGGCTGCTAAGGTCTCTGCCGCGCCAGGTGAACGGCACGCGCGATCCACCTTAGTCGAGTGCCAGCTGATGGGAGTGATACTCCCCAGCTCGCCTGCCAGTATGGCCGTAGTTCCCAGGCCAACAAAGATGCCCTGAGTGCTGCCTCCATTGCAGCGATTCTGACTCGCTGCGTCCACCCATGCGAACAACATCACCTGTTCCTGAGGATGAAACTTGTGAATCAGCATCTTGTGTTTCCGTCTGGCCTTGGTGTAACTCAGAAGCGTGTTTGTCCTCAGTATGGTGCTCACTCGACTAGTTGCCACCTCTGACAGAAGAAGACTGACCTCAGCGGACAGGTGAGGTGCGGTTTGTTGGGCACACCAACTCAAGGAACCCAGTAACGCGCGAAGTTGTCCCTTTTCACGCTCTGTAGCTCTGTAGTTTCTGCCTCTCGCTCCTTTCGGCGTACAGCACCCACTGGGATCTCGGATATGGAATCGATGTATTGTTCTTGTGAGAGCTCGAAACCTGCCTCGGTCTGTCGGATCAGCACCCCACATTGTACAAAGGAGTCCTCTTCCCAGTCTCCCCATTTAAACTTCGCCTTGATCTGATCCAAGATGGCCTGCCATTCTTTGTCGTCATCACGTCCTCCGAAGAGGAAGTCATCGACGTGACCTGAGATCATGCCGCGAAGCTGTCCTTGTGGCCGCCATACCCACGCGCATGCGTCTGACCATAGCCTCTGCAATCCCAGCTGTTCTAGGAAGGAAGCCACCGTGCGGTACCATTCCAAAGGAGCGTCCACCAAGCCGTAACAAGCTTTCCGAAGTCTGGTGACTGAGCCCTTCTCCAAGCCCATGGCAGCGCAAATCTCATCGCAGGGTATGCAATGTAAGGTGTCGGGGTACTCCCTGCCCTGTAAGAAAGCCCCTGAAACATCTCCTTTGCGCAGCCGCCAGCCTTTCATTGCCGATACCTGTAACATCATCTGGCGAGTCTGTCTCGTCATGACAGGAGCTGTGGTATCACGATGTTCGTAGCCAGGGTCTTGATACCCTAAGAGCACCGCCCTCGCCTTCGCCTTGTAGGATCCGTCGTCCCGCAACTTCCAAGTCAGGATCCAACGCATGCCAACTGCCTGTTCTTTGGATGGTCTCATGTGTATTGGCACTGCCTCAAACGCTTTAGCTGCAAGGAAATTCTTTACTTCGATAGCTTTAGCCTCTCGAAACTTCTCCAAGTCTTGCGCATTTAACTTTCGCTCACAGACTTCCACAGCTCGTCGTTTGAAGGCGCCAACAAAGAAGTGAGTCAAGTCCTGTGTCATGGCATGAATTCCTCGACGACTGTCGGGTACATCCACTTCTACTGCCACGGCCGCATTCTTGTCACTCCAGTAGGAAGACTCCTGCGTAAGGAACGCTTGCTCCTCCACATGTGTCGTCCAGTGTTGGCTGGGCACTTCTCCTACCGTGGGAGCTGCCGAAAGTCTAGGTCTCTGTGGTTCGCTGCCCTCGGGATCCACGTCAACATCCATCTCACTGGCGGCTCGATTGTCGCCTGTTCTGCTGCTGGGCCCTGGCCTCTTCATGGAGATGCGCCTCGTCAGCCGGGGCGGAATTTCCCGCTGGATGTCCTGGGCACGCTGCCACTCCTCGACGCTTGGCACCTCCGCACTCACATCCTCGAACTGGTTGCCGCCGATGGCCTGCGATACACGAGTGAAGGTCCAAGGAACACCATCGGACTCCACCATGGACTCCACCAGCTCCTCACGATGTGAAGCGGGGCGTAACTGCTCCGGTGCACACTTGATTAAAGTGCGTCCGCGGACGCACCAGACTGAACTGCCAGGCCTCAAGTCCCCTTGCGAGTCCCTCTTGGTCTCTGTCGCAAGGATCCTTGCTGGGCCGAGAAAACGGCCCTGTTTGGATCCCGGCTTTTTCTTGCTTTGCCCAGATTCTTGTGTACGCCAGTAGAACACCAGGTCGCCTGGGGTGTAGTGCCGCGTCGGCTGCGGTCGAGAATGCTGGGCTCGATCGAGTCGTTCCTTGGTCCGCCAATCCACCATCGCCTTTTCCGCAATCGCCTGTTTTTGCAACAGATTCTGGAACTCGCCTGAAGCGTTCGCGGCGTGTAATTCTTCTGGCAGCTGTTGAACCTCTTGTGTCATGCGACCTGTCGCATCCCGGCCACACCCAAATGCTAACTGCATCGGAGAGAAACCCCGAATCACATCCCTCTGGTTGAATGTCAGTATGGCCGTTGCCAATGCGTCCTCGGGAGTGATTTGATCATCCTCGTCGGCTAATTTGCTCATGACCTCTTTGACGCCCTTTATGGCGCCTTCACACGCACTCATCTGCCAATGCGCCTCTCCTGGAATGATGTCCAGGTAAATGTGATGTCGATCGGCAAACTCCTCTAGGGCCTTGCTCCTAAAGGCTCCAGCTGGATCCAGGCGCAGTGTTTGTGGCTCACCAAAGTACTGAATCCACCCTTCTCTCATGTAATGCAAACATGCTGCCGCGCTCGGAGTCTGCTTTGCACCTCTTGTCAGTATTCGTGCCACTCGATAGCGTGAGTTCTCATCTATCAACAGGAGAAATTGCACATGCTCCCCCGTTGTGGGATGTCGCCAGTCTCCCACATCGCCCGCCAGAGTACTCCATCTAGGGGGCAGGGGTTCAAGTGATGATACATGGCGTGGCGTCACATGACGCTTCTCAGCACAAATGGGACATGAGAAATCTTGTGCCAACTTCAGAACACTTTCACTAGCACCACGGCGTCTTAAAGCAGTCACAAGGTGTCTCGTGGATCCGTGCCCAGTAGCCGCATGCAACTTGTACAAACTGCGCTTGATTCTCTCCTCTTCTTTCTGGCTCAACGGATGCACTCCGGAACTACTGCTTGACATGTCCGCCACTTGCGCACTCTGACATGTACCGCACACTCTGCTGCACACATCGGGAACTTCAAAGCCCTTACGTCCCAAAGCCCTCCGAACACCTGAAGAAACCCTCGCAACCCCGCGACTGACAAAACCCGTCACCGTTATTCGCTCTCCGACCCAGGCCTGTGTCTCGTGCCACTGCTTGGGGTAGAACTGGACCACTCGGTGCCGCGTTGGGTGGCTGTGGCCGCCGAGAGAGCTGCCGTCGGGCAACACCTTTGTCGTGTGATTCTGATGTCCGTTCTCTGGCCTATGGTCACCTACCCAGAGTTCGCCTCCTTTGTAGGGTCCTAGGCCTATCAGGTGGTTAGGGTACTCCCCACTGTTGTGGAGGTCTCGGTGAAGGGGGAGCCTGGAGCCAAAGTTGATAACAACTGAAGTCCACTTCGCCTCGTTGCCACAATGAGCCTTCAAGTAGCCGTTAAGATACTTCACAACATGAGGAAAACGCACTGTGTTTTGGGTCACTCCATACATTGCTCCGTGTGCATACATGCCGAAGGTAATGTACGTAGCACATGACTGCTTGGCCATATGGCGCTTCGTTTTGAGTTGTTCATGGGGGATAGTTTGGAGAAGTTGTTCGCACATGTCATGTGTAAAGTTGTTTTGTTCGCACAATCGCTTCGCTAAAGCTTCACACTCCTGAAGTCCCTCGCAACTTTCACAGAGTTCCTGAACCTCACCCTCGCCTTTATCCCCTTCCGAATCTCCGAAGAAACCCAGACCCTGATTTGCCACGTCACCACCTGCTGTCCACGGTTCTCGGAGTTTGAGGTCGGTGGGATTAAGGGGTTGTAAGGTAACATCGCCCTCTTGCAGAAGGCACCACGCACACTGACTTTCCTTGCTGCTCTGGACTCCGCCGTCGCACGTGCATCGAGGGCCTTCTCCGAAACCCTCAAGAAGACTACTTTGTCCCTGACACTCTTGCACAACACCCTGGTGATTTAACTCCTGTAACAACACAGAAACCACTCGCTTAGCATATTCCGCAGTGTAGTCGCCGCTCTGCTGCAGAAGCCTACTCTCACCTCGTGCATGCTGGTAGTTACAGGGACAATGGCAAGGCATGTGCATGACCTCCGCGAGTCTCTGATGTGTGGTCGCTATCTTCCATCCCTTCTGTAAGAAACTACCATGTTCCGACTCTCGAAGATTCACTCTACACCCTTTCGTGGTAGCAACATGTAAACCAAGGTCCCGCAACATAGACTGTATCACTGGGAGTCGCCAGGCTTGACATCGTTCAGGCCACTCCCATGTCGCATGTATGCCGCTCTGCGAACAGAAAAACATGACCTTAACGCAACCCTTATACAACTTCATCGCTACTCGTCGTTTCTCCTGGAGTTCAGCTTGCTGTTTCGGGTTCTTTTGGTTAAGGTTCTGCATCGGACTAAAGGCACCTCCAGGGGGCGCAATCCACACATGTTGGGGTCGAAGCTGTTGAATTTGTTCCAACACAAGCGCTATTCCTTGGGGAGTTCCTAAGTCGCAATGATTCCACTCTGCACATTGCAAAGCGGCACACTCCTTCCCAGTCTGTTGTTGCACAGTTCGGGTTAATATGCTACTGCCAGAACATGCTACCTGCATCAGCACGGGCCGTTGTGCTCCAACGAGCTCTTGCATAAGTCCAGGCACTAGGGCCCAGGCTTGTTGTTCTAAGTGTCGGGCCGCACTTTCAGGCAACATCTTCTGAGCTCCGGGCTCTACAGGGGCCTCGCTCACGGCTTCTTGTGGCCCCGACCCTTGCCACTCTCCGAGACCATGCTGAAGCTGTCCGGGGAGATCCCTTCGTCCTCGGATTTGCTCGCTTCCGCCTTTTTGCGGCGGGGCTCCCGCACCAAGGCAGCCATCTCGGCCTTCATGATCTCCATGGCCTTGGTGAGTTGGCGGATCTTCTCGCTCTGGTCCTCGTGACTCCCCGAACTCGTCGATACGAGCTCCGGGTACCTGGACTGCGCGCCTTGGCCTTTGTGGTTGGATAGCTCTTCTCCTTCGTCGGCTGATTGCGAAGCCATCCTGCCAGCCTCTGCAGACGGTAGTCCGATTCCTTGCCGTTCTCGTGAGCGGTCTGTAGCACCCATTGGCAGTACTCCGGCCACTCCTTCATGATCTCCTCGTAGGATAGGCTCGCGTGACGCCCGAATCCCACTGGGTCCATCCCCGTTGCCGGGGACAGATCGTAGATCTTGCGGATGGCCATATTCTGTGTGTTCCTCACGGTCATGTTGGGTGAGATCATCAGCCCGAGCTTGTCCTCGGCATACGTCACCAAGTCGGCCTTCTTCCGGGAGGCCTTGTTCATCTCCGTCATCATGGTGGCCAGTGGTGGCCGCGTTCGACCACTGGGAATCTCCTGCCCCAGTTCCTCCACCAGCTCGTAGATGCGAGCCTTGATCTCTGCCTTCCCCCACTGTGTGGGACACTCCTCCCCGAGCTTGCCCAGGTGCTCTTGCAACTGGCCCTTGTTCATCTTCTCGATGGCGCCCTTGGTCACTGGAGCCGTCGACATGTAGCTGACACGCTGGAGGGGATTCGCGAAATGGTTCTGTGTGGCTTGGACCTGCACAACCTTCCACGATAGGGTCCCGCGATTCTCCACTCACGTGTAATGCAAAACGAACCCTTCTACACTGCTCACTACTCCTACTTCCTACTTTTGACATCTCAAAGTCTGTACATGAAACATTAACATTCTGCCCTGCTGCACTGCGGTCCTCCCATTTCCCGTCAGGGGCCGGTGATGGGAGGTGCTGTCCCTACTCCTTGGGCAGATACGCATCTAAGCCTGGAATCTTCTCCCGGGCTGTGAAACTGCTACTCCACCAGTTCTCTGTCAGAGGCAGGAGCTGATGTCCGGTCTGGGACCGGGCAAGCTTGAGGATTCGATTCTCATCAAGGGCCCTAAAGACTGCCAAATCGTTGTCAAAATCTATGACGGCTTTGAGCCGTCGCAATGTGTCGATTGAGAACAGCACTGGCCCTGTGCCTTGCCCTAGAGCGTGCACGCTCAGCTCACCTTCATGATTCCCAGCCTGAACTCCCAGCTTGATGGTCGAGAGGCAGCGATTCTCCGTGGAATTGCCGAATCCAAACAGGGGCCGATTGCCCCTGTCCACCTCCTTCAGCTGGTTCTTGCCCCATTTCCGGTGGTTGATCGCGAGGATGTTTTCCAAAGCAGTCACACTTCCTAGTGTTTTCGTTGCCCCTCCGTCTATCACTGCATAGCCGGCCTTCACCGCGTCATGTGTGGTCATAGGCGTTGCCACTGACCAAGCCGCCTGAGGTTCGATCTCGTCCGAATAGTAGTTGCATCCATGTTCCTCCTCAGGCGCAGTGCTGAAACAGACAAAAGGAGCTTCCTCTTCTGCACTGTTTGCTGCCTGTGTGCCTGCTGGCTTGGGCGGGTTGGGGCAGTGAGCTGCCCTATGGCCCACTTTCCCACAGGCGAGGCATGTCATTCGACTGTCGTCGGGCACATATCCAGTACTTCCTCTGCCCCCAGAGGAAGGTACCTTGAAATACTTTCTCGACTGCTTGACTTGGAGCTGCTTCATCCTCGCTTCTCGCAAGGTTCTCTTGGCATGGGCGGCGGCCACGAGCGCCGTCTGCGCCTCCTTCTCCGCCTCATCCCATGCTGCCAGACCCTCCTCGGTCCAGCTATCCCGATCTCCGTCCGAGAGAGCGCCATCGTCCCCATCAGAGATGTCCTCTCCAATGAAGCTGTATGGTGCTGATCATGCTTGCGGATCTCGGTTTCAGGAAGCTGGTTACGGAGTTCCTGGGCCACTTTGTCGAACGCAACATCCCCTGCCAGTGCCGTCTGCACCAAATTGCGCTCTGCCAAACTTAGGCCCGCATCCTGAAGTAACAGCCACCCCTGCACGAAGTCGGGTAGGATTGCCGGAGCGGTGTCTACCGTCTCGTTCCCGTAGTACTGGTTATCCCAGTTCCAAGAAGATCCCCACCATGAAGACCATCCGCCATAGCTATAGTCCGAACCCCAGTTGTCCCAACCAGAGCTCGAGTTACGGGCGCGCCCCGTGGATGCTGCGGTGGTCTCTGCTTCATCGTCTTCTTGGTCAGCCTGAGAACCCATCTCTGAGGCATCCACACTGCTCCGGCGACTTTGACTGGTTTCCCAGTACGGCTGTCGCCAGGAGCTCTGCTGTTGATTGCTGGAAGCTGGCTTCGAGGTAGGAGTGACCCGTTGTAAGGCCTGACATGCCCTCATGTATGCTTCTGATTTCCGGGTCACATATTCGTTGATGGTCTCCTGGGCCCGGCGTCGGGTCCCTTTGAAGTACTTGCTCAAAAACTCCCCCAATTCTGCCAGCTGTGGCTTGCCTAGAGCTTGCCGTAAGTGGTTCATGAGCTTGCGAACCCCACCAGGATAGCTCACCCATTCCGGGGGCTTACCCATCACAAGCCGCCTCGCGGCTCCCTGGAGCTCACTGATCAGGCGAGGAGCACATGTTCCCCGCTTGTGAGGTGCAATGCCTTGTTCCCATAGAAGACATTGCTCCTCATAGGCCACAAAAGTGGCTGTGTCTCCAGACCATGTCGGCACCCCGTCTTTGGTGCGGGTCTGATTGCTCGTCGTCTCCATGCGGCCCCGCAGCGTGGAGTCTCGTACTTGCCCTGGATCGTTCTTCTGGAACCGGCGCCTCAGTGCACCGGCTCCGCTACCATGCGAGCGATCAGCCCGCCTGGTGGTAGATGATTCGCACAAGCTCTGATTGCCCTGGTAATCGCAGTTCGTAGGCCTCTAATGGGGCGGGACTATGGCACGCCGGAAGTGAGAACCTTTTTCTGCAGACTTCTCTTGATCAATCGTAGCTGCACAAGCACACGACTCTTGCGTGCATGTGTCACAAGCTGTAAGCTTGCATGGGCTAGGCCTTCATACATGCCTAAATAAGTAACAGCGACTTGCGGGTTGAGGGTGTGTTTTTTCGGTTAGGTTAAGCTTTCTTGTTTATTCAGGTTTCACATGTATTCTAAGAGGACCTCATACATTCCTCAACTTGAGGGTTTCGGAGTTCATGTTTGTTTGCTTAGGTCGGGGTTTCATGTTTGTTCGAGGATCTCCTGAACATTTCAGTGTCAACTAGAACTTGCCAAATGGGGACATGCTTCAGGTGTTTAGAGGTTTGGGGGCTAGGGGGTTTCAGGGGCTTAAGGTCTAGAGTCTAGGGTTAACGAAGATTCCATATTGCGGCGCGCTTCGTGCGGTTTGCTATTGGGATATATGGGCCTGAAGAATGCTCCTTATAGAGTAATGGCAATTTCGCAGAAAGCGCTGGAGGGTTTGAGGATTTCTCGGGTTGAGGCTTCAGGTTTTAGCACTCTGGGCGCTTTGACGGTACCAGATCCTGCATTTCTTAAGCTCCTTTCGGTGTCGGGGTTGTGGAAGTCGTATGGGACAAACCAGAAACCCCATGTGCGAAAGACATGCCGAAGGGGATGTTACTTATTCAGCCCTCAACAGACAGACCGTAGAGTCTGGCATGGAATCGCGGCTTTTACGGTTCGGGTAGGGCTTGGAGGTTTGGGTAACGAAGCAGCAGTAACAGATGCAAAGCTTGGCGACGGCCGGGAGAGGTATTCCAGCACATCCTCGACGTCGGCGGTGGCCGCGGTGACTTGGCCATCAACATGGCATCGCATCTCGGCGTGAAGGCAGCCTGGGCGGGGGATGGGAAAAGTTATAAAATTGCATCATAGCACCTGCGGCTGTGCAGAATGCACATACATAATCACCCATGTATATACATATATATATATATATACATTCATTCATGCATACATACATACGCACCTAATACATACCTACATGCCCAAGTGTCGTGTGTACATTCACCGTAGGAGTTGGCGCAGCTGGGGGTGTCGTCGATTGTGGTGGGTCAGGTTCAGGGCTTTCGGGCCTTAGAGAGCGGAATTTACGGCTCATGTCGGAAATGGGGTTTAGAATTGTAGGGTTTAGGAACCTTTGGGTCTGGGCGACCAGCCTTCGACTTCGCTGGCAGCTGTAAAGCGAGACTGCGGTCACCGAGCAAGATGTTCAAATCTCTCATACTTTGCGAGTTGCGGCCTGCGGTCTGCAATACCTGAGCCACGAATGAAGTCCAAGTCTGCAAGTTTGCTTTAGGATTCCTAATGCCTAGATGTTCTACGCGACAGTCTTCCAAAATCTTGTACATGAGCTCATCTGACCTCGCAGGTTACGGTGGTGGACATGCGGCTGTGCAACGTTTATTGTGGAGGATTTCGTCTCAACTCTCGTTTGAAGCCCCTTCACCTAAGCTAGGCAGCAGAAGTGAATATGGCACGTCTGACAATTGGACCAGCATACTTCCTGCCTAAAGGCGCTGAAACTCCTGGAGCAAGTTATTCCCAAGTTCTGAGCATCAAAGCTTCCAGCAATTGACAGTCCCGACACCTTCTTTGATCTCCGGGTCTGAGGGAGTTGTGTAGTATTTCAGATGGTTGTTCGGTGTTTGTGGGGGGGTCGTTCTAAAGCTACTTCTCCCTCATTGAGAATACAGATCTGCACCTAGAACGGCAACTAACCCCATGGCCCCTTTGGGAACAGGTACTTTGAACAACAAAGTGAAATCCTGACTGCACCGGATCCGAGGATAGATTTGCAGCAACCAAAACTCAACACCACAATCCCTCTCTCTTTCTCTGTCTCCCTCTCTTTCTCTTCTCTCTCTCTCTCTCTCTCTCTCGCTCTCTCTCTCTCTCTCTCTGCTCGGCCGCACACCCGGCATCAGGGTTTGGATATCTGAACTCAGCCAAGATCTACTCTAAGACTAGGCCCCATAAAGCCCTTAATCCTGGGACCCTAAGCTGAACCCGTACACGCCGAAGCACTCCAACGCCGAACCGCAAGGAACGCCTCCTCGCTGCAAGCCGGGCAGAATGCGGCAGAGAGGGCCGGTGTCGCCACTTGGGGGCCTTGGGGCTCGGGCTTCTTGCTCTAGGCTGATTGATTCTATGATTATTCCAGCAGCATCTGCAAGGTGTGGGGTCTATGCGGGTTCGAACTGGATTGCACGAAGCTGTGGCCGTTTAGAGTTAAGATGCATATAGAGGCAACACGTACCTGCGGGATGCACGCAGCGTTTCGAGCCGAGCTCTAAAGCTCAAGCTCTCCTGGACTCCAAGTCTAGTAGACTAATCGCAATCTCAAAGTTGACCAGCACTTACCCGGACAAGAATGGTGGCACACACCAAGAGTGATGCCAGGCGAAAACCTAAACGCAAGCCCCTTTCAAAAACCATAGAACATCTCACCTGCGACGATTCTAGGCATTTTAGGATTGTGGGGGTCAACTGTCGCCGCTTCGAAGCCTGAACCCTACAGACTATATAGACCACTAAGACCCAAGAACTCAAGCAAACCCTGAAATGCAAAACAAGATTTGAGCCCTCAGCTTCTGGGCTTTCGGCTACCTCGTCCAATCCCCGCATCCCGAAACTCTGAGCATCCTCAAACTCTAACACTCTACGAGACAGAAACCTTAAACTGTAAGCCCTTAAGCCCTGCTGTAGACAATGCTGAACTATTCCCTCGAGAGCGCCCCAACCCATCAGAATCTCGAACCATGTCAAAACATGATATCTCTGTAGACTCTGACGATGTCCTAAGTGTTTACCCCAAAGCCTTAAATCCACCGAACACCAAAGCCAAGGACGTGGCTTTCCGCTGCATGGATTTTCGCGACATCTACAAAGAGGAGGGTGGGGGCAAGGTTCGTCTTTTGGATGACGTTAGGGTTTGGTTGTATGTTTTCCGGATCTTTGGCCTTTTTTCTTGTCAATTGTTTTCCGGGCCAGCAGCCTTAAACTGCTTGCGAGGACGACATGCGCGACGTGGACTTCCTTGTGGCCCTGCACGACCTTTGCCTGACAAAGTTGGGGGTGGTTTTTCGTTTTCACCTTAGGGGTCCGTTCTCCAATCAACCTGAGCATACAGCCAGTCCGGCCTGGAGTAACTTAAACTTCGAGGCCTGTTTACATGTACAGGATTTTGGGTTGAGGCTTGTGGGTTTAGGGCTTAAGGCCGCTTAGGGTTTGGGGTCCAGGGTTTAGCCCTCGAACCAGTTTAGGGTAGGGCTAAGTTCGCTGCTGCTCTGTGGATACTGCTAGGAAGCTTGTATGGTAACCGTAGTATTGCACTTGCCATCCCCGTTAAGCTCCAACACCCGGCGTTCTCTGAAGCTGCGTGGCAAATCCAAAAAGCGGCACCCGGAACCCACCCTTTGCTAGACCCCTGAATCACACGTGCAGCAGCGACTGCCCAGGCTTGCGGCGGGCTCAGTGACGCCGCTTTGGGCTTTGCCGTGCAGCGTCAGGCTTTTCAAGTTCTAAGACAGTGCGTAGGGCTCTGGCAATACTATCTGAACTATCTAAACCCTACGCCCTGCTGAGTTAGCTCCGGCTCTGGAACCTTCGCTCCCTAAGCAAGCGCCTCCGATATCTGAATTTTTGTGTGAGGGTTCAGGATTCTCGGAGGGTTTAGAGTTCCAATTGTTCAATGTACTTGCTCAGAACTGAACTATTCAGCTTCTTGAATTTGAGGATGTCAACATTGAACAGACTTGTGCGGTGCTGCAATTGAGTATTGTGTCGTAAAGATGTGTCTAGTTTTTGTTGCGAAGGGACAGCTCCATACAGTATACTACATTACCCACCCTGTTGCCTAGACCAGAAACCTACAATGCCCAAACACAAGATTTCCAAAACCCTGAGCCCCAGACAGACTAATCATCCTCAGCGCAAAAGGTGCAAAAGGCAAATCCTTGCATCTTAAATTGTCTACATCCAGGATCCAAGGTGGAGTCATGTACAGCCAAGACAAAACTTCGAACTTGACACATGCAACAGCCCCTGCACCTTGCAGGGTAAGCTGACCTTCTCTGACGACGATCCATCCTCTCAGAACTCGTCTCGAAGGCTCCAAAGACCCCAGCGACTCTAAGCCCAAGCCCCAGCACGACAAACCGCAGGTCCTGAAACCTCGTGGTTCGATAAGGCTTATAGAGCCCCGTGAGCCCAAGAAGCCTTGAATCCTTTTGGACTTATATAGTTAATGCGGTTTGTAAGATGGGTTATGGGATGTCGAAAGTCAAAAGCCTCCAAGCAGACCCCATAAAGCCTTTCAAAGTGTGAGAGTTTCAGGAAACAGCGGACCCCAACATTGAACACCCACCATGAAGAATCCTTGCTGTACTAAGTACACTTAAACAAGATGCCTCTACTACCTTTCAAGCCCGTCTAGCTTAAGGCTCGAAGTCCCTGAAAAGACCGCAGATCGCCTTCCTCGTTTGCCCCTGCTGTCACTTGAAGCACACGGCGCTGGAGCCGGCGGATGGCTGGGGATCTCTTTGCCCGGAGGTCCTGGCCTTGGGGTTGTAGTAATGCAGGACGGTTCATACTGTAGACGGGTTCTGCGGCAGCTCTTCTAGAGTTGTTCATAATGGCGTGTTGGGGTTGACTATTAGGGTTTGCGGATTCTTGAACAGAGCTTCATATTAGGCAGAATTGTGGGCTCATGCTAGCGGCTTTAGAGGTGAGTCTGCAAGATGGTTGTTTGGGGTTGTGGACTCTTATGAGAGTTTCGTAAGGGCCCCATAAGTAGCAGAATCCTTACCCAATCCGGCCTAAATGCCCCCTGGCGACCAGTTGTCATCATGCCTGGAGCCTATACAGCTCCCAATCGCGACGGTCATATCATAGGAGTGTTGAGACTGCAGTCCGTCAGCTGCAACATTTGAGTGGATTGACCTATAATGGTATATTGTTGGTACGGCATGCGAGCGATGTATGCCCCTACTGCATCGTCCATGCCGGTGACGACATCCACAGCGGTGCCCTCGAAACCGACGAGGACAGATTGCCCCGAAATGCTTCAAGTGAAGGACGCGTGTTGATGTGTTATGAATATTCCACTTGCAGTACTGAACTACTCTGTTTCCGTTCATCGATCCTTGGAGAATGCAAGCTGATCTTTGATGCGTAGTGCACATTACGGAAGCCGACCCGTGTCGACATGTGGTTCCCTGAAGATGCAAAGTCATCGACGCCCAGAAAAGCAGATTAATATAGAGGCCGTAGGCGACACATGGAGACGTTGGCAGCCGATGATGATCAGTATCGTCGCCTAACAGCAGATGAGCAGGATTTCTTGAACATGTTTCACAAAAAAGCGCAGGAGTTTGATGTGGCGCATGAAACCATGTCACGCTTGTTTCGGTACCTGGATTTGGTGCTGCATTCGTTGGGCGTGGCGTTGCCGAGCGCAGCGGCCCTGTGTGCCTCCGATGTCCTGAAGTGGAGGTATGGTGCTGCAATTTTGTCGCTGTGTGGTACCATGTGTTGGGTGGTAACAGCCAGGGCCCAATGCGGCGTTCAACAGTACAGGCACATGATGCTTCATCAAAAGTTTGCTGAGTTTGACCATGACATCAGAATGATCTTTGCCTTCGACAAGCTGAACCAACCAACAGACAGAGTTGTAGCAGTGGCAAATAAATATGCCAGTGTTCTGTATCAATCGAGGGATGCTATACTCCCTCATTGGATGCATCAGGAACTGAGCAATTGCGCAATCTTGACTGCGAATCTGGGGCAGCATGAACCCCGGCTGCCGTCAACAAAAACGCACCTGACACAGCAGCAGGTGGCAAATCACATTGATCCGTGCGTGAGGCAGGCCGAGGCCAGCCGGTTGAAGTTCATGCAAGATTGCAGAAAGTACAACATGCTTGCAACTGCCTTGGGGCTTCTGGCCGCCTCTTTCACCGTGGTCGGTAGCTGCCTGTCCTTTATGTCGAGCTTTTTGGCAAGCTTCAGCTGTGACTGTGCCGAAACCGGAAACATCGAGATGGCTGCAATCCTCACAAATTCTGCGGTATCACTATTGACGTTTGTAGACTCTGAACACGGCCTTGCTGTCATGGCTGCCAAGAACTTTGACGCCTTTAACTCTTGGTCAGCTCGGAAACGCATCATATGGCTCAATCGCTTGCAGATGCACTGCTTTCCAAACCAGGTTGTGCTACTTATCGAGGAAGAGCAAGCCAGGCTGATACAAGAGCTGGATGGACTGGGTCTGAAGTCGGTGCCGCGTGACCTTGCTGAAGATGTCTTAGCAGAGATGGAGCACCCTCGCACCTGCAACAGTTTGTCTTGTCCAGACACATTGTCTTGTTCAGAAGATAGCTCATGAAAGCCTACAAAGTTCCTGGCGCACTGGCATAGTCGCGTTGCCTGAGTTCGCTGAGCACGAGAGAAGAAAGCATGCGACATGAGTGCCTTGTGGAGCAGGGTTGGAGCAGTCTCCCTTATAGCCACAACTCAGTTTCACCGGGCCCTGCGCAGGATTACAACATGGACTTGCGCTCCGTGTCTTCTGCCTCTGGAATGTCGGTGCCGAGGGTGATTCGCAGGTTGGTTTTCTTGTTTATTGCATCCTAAGCCCTTGAGAAATGTCCAAAGCAAATTCGGCAGCTCATTCATGTAATCCCTGCTGGAGAACCGTAATAACAAGTATTGCGATAAAGAAGCTGCTAAGCATACCGCAACAAGAAAGAATTACCATGAATTACAGACCGGAGTCATGCAAAATCAGTTCTGACAACTCAGGGAAAAGCGAAAGTTGAGGTTCGCATTTGGGAATAAGCAACACAATAAGTGCAATCCTTATCATTGATTGACGAGCACCTGTCAGACTTTCTGATGTGATACACACTCATATGAGTTTAAACTCACTTGACATTAATTCAGTGTGTCTCTTTTTTGCTGTGTGTTCTCGGCGTTCTTGCATCACGCACATGTGTTTGCCTTCAACTGTGAAGCGCGTTCATACCTCATCATATTGCAGCGGCAAGCATGGCCTTTATACCCCTTCAGTGTAGCACATGCTGCACTGTGCGTAATAGCTGAGCTTGAAGAAGTTGCTAATGGCGCTCTCGGGTATCAGTAACGTCTGCAAGTTGCTATCTCCTGGTTTAAGCCTCCACTGGTTACATGTGCGACACTTACCCGCTTTGTTTATAGATTTGATTTCATGCCATTGTCATTATTAGGCAAGAGCTCGTGGTTGATTTCGCCTCGTTATGTTTCAGTGAAGTTCTCCATTATGGCAGATACAGGTCCTGGGCTTCAAGACGCTTTCTGCAGACTGCTTATTATTAAGGTGTTTACACCTTCAATATTCTTAAGGTGTTTCCACCTTCAATAAACAATTCTTGAGTGGGGTCTGTTCTTACTTTTGGCACAAAAGTGACTTTGACCTAGGTTCTTCCCAAGTCTCTGAACCGCACATACTGTTTTGCGCCTATGTCCAATGCGCTGTTTGTCATTCAGTTGTCGCGTCCTGAATATCTTGAGTCCATCACCCTTGTCAACTTCTGGATATACGCTGTTCAGTTTGCTGCTTCATATTAACTCGTTACTCGGTTTCCTCGCCTCTTCGTGAAACCTTCAGAAGAGTGTTCCACGTGAGGTTTGTATGTCAGCAGTATGGCGAAAGTATGGTGTCGTTAGCCCCAACTTGCTTACACAGCATGCCTCTGAAAGTTCGGATCGTTCTCTCACTGAAGTTCGGCCATACCTTCGTGGGTGTTCTACGTTCTGTTTCCTTGGGTAGCTGCGTATAGGTCCCTTTCATTATCGGTTTATTGCCCTTTTGTTTTTTATGCTTTCGCGCACAGTGGGCAGGCTTTCAATAATCCAAATCCTTCTTCCTTGTTTTCGGCACTAGGTGCATGACTGTATCAAAAACATCTGGCACGACTATGTCAAGATTGTGTTTGAGGTTTTTCATGTCCTTCATAATGCTTGGAAGAAGGGGTTCATATGCACAGTGTGGGGCAATGGAACTGTTCTGTCCCACGGGTTTGCTGTTCTGCTTCACAGTGTTTCCTGTTGTGTGCACCAGCATCGTCAATCATCAACAGTCGCGCTTTGTTTCATCTGTGCTTCTTTTGGTGTCCAACTCGTGCTCCCACATGCAGCGGTCCAGATCCATAATGCACCTCACCAAATAATGTGCTGAAGCACAATACAACAACGCAGACAATACATGTTCAACCTTGTTCTTTGAAGTAAATCAGCACGCTGCGGCTTCGTGGGCATGACAACCTTCATGATGTTCATGAAGACCACTTGGCGTTCTGACTGTTGCTGAGTTTTGCCAGCTGCTTCTCTGTTGAACCCAATAGTGCGGTACTGATGCAGTGAATACGAACATCATTTTAATTTTGCAGTGGTGGTAAAAAGGTAGAAGAGGACAGCAAGTAAACGCCAGCAATTCTTTCGAACTACATGTTCAAATGGGGTATTCATTCAGAAGTCCATCAGGAATAACATCAAGTTAAATTTGTTTGAATACATGTAGTTGATCAATTAGCAGCAGAAGCGGTTGTGCGATTGATACTGGGTCATTAGCAGGAGCACGAAAATTACGAACGGTTTCAGGTGATTTGATTAGATGCGGTCGTTTAGATATTGCCCCATTTGCCGCAGGCACATACGCTGGAAGACGACTCCATAAATATTCTTGGTCACATGTGCATGTATGCCATGTGCTTGTATCTACATGCACTGCAAGAGACAGACGTACATCAAGAAAAAACACATAGAGGACCACTTGTATTCAAATTCTATGCCATTCCTGGAATCCTGAGTCTGTATCTTTCACATGCCAAAGGCATATTCGTCGAGGCAGTCCGCAAAAAAGGCGCCAAATCCAACAACCAAGAAGTCATATTCCTGGGGAATTGGAACAAAGACGCAAAGGGTTCAGACTCTTCAGAAACCGGTCACGAAAAGAACCAAAAAATCAAAATGTTAGAAGCCACAAGGTGAGCATGTCCCAAAAAGACAAAGAACGAAAATTCCAAGCTTTTCCACACGGTCTGGTTTGTTGGCACGTTGTGGAGAAATGGCCGTGCGAATAGCTCAGGTTGAGTTTTCGGGGACTGCTTCGGGGGATACACTTGTACTAGTTTCCCCCCCCTTGTCTTGTTTGGGACCGTCCCGAGAAAGGGCCTTCGGAATGGATCGACATCCTTGTGTTCTTGGATTGTTTTCTGACCGCCTGAAGAGATATGCTCATTTCTTGGTGTTGTGTTCTTGTTGTTTTTTGGACTGCCTCCAGAGATATGCTCATTTCTGGGTTTCTGAATGTTGTTGCTTTTTGTGACTCGGAATACAACCCTAGATCCCGATCCCTAAAGCTTCACAAAGCCTTACACCCTAATCCTCCCTGAGCCTCCCGAATCCTGGGCTGACCGAACAAACTCTAAACTCCTGAAGTATTGAGAGCATCCGAAGGCACTAAACGCAAAAAGCACAAGTCCAAGTTTCTTTTAGAGCCCCTGCTGAGCTGAACCGTTATAGAGCCGTATAAACCCCACCCCTTGTATGCAGCCTCAGGTATTCTATTTTTATAGCGCGCTTATGTAAGGCCTGCACAGAACCCCATTAAGACCCTGCAAGAACCCTTGTACATGGAACAATCAGAATTTAGTCAACCCTATAAACTATAAAGCCCTTGGCAGGAGATAGCCTTAATTCTGCGGCAGCTGGCAGAGCGTGATCGCCACGCGGGCGTCAAGGGGTTTAGAAGTTCCCTTTTACGCTTGCTGCATAGGTTGTAGGGACATATGGTTTAGGTGTGTCGGATAGGGTTAAGGTTTACGGTCTATGGGGTTCAAAGGGTTGGGATTTTTAGGGCTCTAGGGATTAAGGGGTTGGTGCGGCCGAAGGGCTTACACTGTAGCTTAGGGCTTATTGGCCGTTTAGGGAGTGTAAGGGTTGTAGAGTTTAGGGTCTATCAAGGTGCCCCTAAGCCCAGGACAAGCGAACAGCCTTTATTAAGGCTCCTTCTCTTAAGAGAAGAAGGCGTAAGCCCTGCAGTTTCATCCTACATACCTCAACAGGCAAGCGGGCTTGAGAAGGTCCGCTACCACAGGTAAGGCCAGACCCTTAATCACAAACTGAAGCCTCAATGGCTTTCCGCAGGTCTCGGACAGTAGGGGCAGGTGTAATTAAGAAAGGGCGCTCTAAAGACAATCTGAAAGCCGCAAAAGATCCAAAAGTCTGTATCCGAAAAACCCTGAAACCTCCAAAGCCTTCAGCTTCCTTTCCCTAAGTACCTCAACGGGGGATACATACCCAAACCACACTAGCAGCTCCAAGAGGAGCAACCCTAATTTCTACTATGTAGGAAAGCGCATAGTGAACCCTTGGGTTCTTGGAAGTCGGATCCCAGGCTGCAGCGTCGCCCGCCGCGCCCTGGAGGCCATTGCCGCGCTTCGGCTCTGTGCCCTGGAGAGGCCCTTGCTTGAGGTTTTGGTTCAGGGTCCAGGGTTTTCAGAGTTTGATCAGGGCTTGGGGTTCCTTACAGGTGAAAGCAGGTCTGATAACAGCTTTCTGAAGGGCTCGTAAATGTCTTATGTAAGTTTGCATTGGCTTTGCAGGTTCTTTTCAAACTATGAGGGGTTGTAAAGGCTTTTTCGGGGTCGGGGTTGCAGGGGCTCTGGTTTGGGGTGTGGGTGGGTCTCCGTTCCGTTTTGAGAGTTTTCTTGAAACAGGTTTTAAGCTTTGAGGCTGACGATTCCTGATATGAGCTTCCAGGTAGAAGCTGGTTTCCGGCTTGAGAGGAGGAGGTGTGGGAAGATAGTGCACCCTGGTTTAAACGCCTTAATCTCACATCCACACCAGGATCCCTCACATTAGGCAAAAGACGCCCTGATCTATGTAAACCCTTGCCAAACATAAGCATATCCTTTTGGAGTGACTTCAATCGTGCAGAGGTTTGGGGCGGATGGAGAGGGCGATATTGGGGCCTGAGTAATTGGACTGGGTTTCCGCTGAGTAGAGACAAGCTTGCGATAACATGGAGCTGGTGATGAGAGCGATATTTTCCAAAACCGCCCAAAACGATCCAACAGCGTCCAATTCTGCATTATTGGCAATGGCCTGGCCATCCAAAGACTTTTCCCGCTCACTCATGGCTTGCCCCTGCCACCCTATCAAGTTGCACTCGCTCATGACAGCTGATCTCCGGTCGGCCGGTGCTTTGTCGGTTCTTGGAAGGCTGAAGCCCACGTGCCTTAAGCTCCGACTTGAAGGTCTTCAGTTCAAGGGCTAAGAAGTCATCGATCCCATGTATGGTTTCTACCCGATTCTACCCACTACCCCTTTGAACCCTAAACCTTCTAAACCCTAAGCCATAAATCCTAGAGTCCTAGACCTTGAATCCTAGATCATAAAGGCTAAGCTCTCAACCCGAAGCCCCCAGTAGTAGTCTAGGGAGTCAGACGGGAGCATCCACGTGGCCCTGAAAAGAGGCTGGGCACGTCCATGCGGCTGAAGCTGGCGACCTTCCCCGAGGAATACTCCATGAGGCCCACTATGTTTGGGCTTGAGTTTCGGAAGTTGGAGGTTTCTGCTCCGTTTATCGAAGGATGTTGAAACAAACTAACTTTTGTGCAGGCCTTCTGTTAGGATTGCTTGAGACAAGGTTCCGGGGTTTAGCGGTGGTTCTGAGAGTAAGGGCTTGCAGTTTAGGGGCATAGGCTCTTGGCGTCGAGGGCCAGGAGTGTTCCGCCGTGGTGCCAGGGCACGGGTTAGGTTCTGGCTCCAGGGGTAAGGTGGTGAGGATTTAAGGTTTAGGGTTAAGTGTGCAGGGGTTAGGGGTGTAAGCCCTAAACTCCGAAGATAGGGCTGAGGGTAAAAGCAGGGAAGACGGGTGCATAAGATTGTCATTCCTCTTCTAATCCCAGGTGCATGAAGCGCGGAGCATCGAAAGCTGAACTCCGGAACCCAACGCCGGACAGCGCAACACCCGAAACCCGAAGCTCTGAAATCCAGCCTGATGAAGTCCGACTCCCTAAAGTGCAAGCCTTAAAAGGGAGTATAGGGTTTATAGGGTTTGTGGATTTCGGGTTTAGGTGTATAGGGTTTAAGGTATATGAGGGCTAGGGTTTTCGGGTTTGGGATTGAGGTTCAACACTTAAAGCCTTGCAGGAACATCATCCTCATTGGCGAGCAGCCGTTGAAAGTCCAAGGCGGATAGTGCCAGGACACGGCAGTGTAAGTGTTGACCTGATCAAGCTAATTTGGGGTGAGGGTTTGGTTCGGAACAAACCTCTCAGAGTTAAGGCTTAGGGTTTTTGGCCACGGGATTTTGGGTCTTGAGTTTAATTAAGGCTTTGGGTTTTGGGTGTTCGGTCTGAGGTTTGGTTCTGGATTTAGGGTTTAGGGTCAATAACTTTCGAAACGGCTGTTTCCAATTGAAACTTAACGACTTGGCGTGCTCCCAACACACAGACCCTCAAGCACAAACCATCACCCTCAGGCCTAAACCCCAAACCGCAAATCCCTAAACCCTAAACCTAAGAGGGTGTTTTAAAAACCCTAAGCCCCAACCAACCGACCCTAAACCTAAGAGGGTTTTTTCAAAAACCCAAAAACCCCAAACCGCAAATCCCTAAACCCTAAACCTAAGAGGTTTTTTAAATACCCTAAGCCCCAAACCGGAAATCCCTAAACCCTACACCCTAAACCCTAAAGCCCAGCTCGGAAACCCGAAGCCCTGAAGCCTAAAGCCGAGATCCATTTTTATCGGCCTCAGCAGCCCAGTCACCTGAACATTCGCTTTTTTGTGGTTTATATAGGGATTCAGGGTCTAGGGTTTCAGGCTTTACACATTGTAGGCTTTTAGGGTTTGGGGCTTTGGCGTTCCAGGGTTCAGGGTTTGGGATTTTAGTGTTTGGGGCTTCAGGGTTCCCGGGAGTTTCAGAGACTCTGAACACGAGTGACTCAACGGTGTCGAGGCCTTGCGGGTTTCCCCAAGAGACCCCGACAGCGTGTCCATGGAAAGCTGGGGGTGAAGAGATATGAAAGTCTGGTGCGCAGAAGCACTAAGGACTAAAGCCATCATTGCCAGACCCTGAACCCTCAAGCCTTGTGGCCGATGTCCACACTTTGTTCATTGAGCTACTGCCGAAAACTCAAAACTCCGAGCTCTACCCTCTGCGGTCTCCGTTGCTTCGACTGCATCATGAGTCTGCTCAGACAACCCTGCCGACCTTGCACAGCGGCTTTCACAAATTCCAGGCCCGCTAAACCCTACATAAAAGACTTGACGTTTGCAGATATGTCATCACTTCAGGATCTCATCTAGCGAGATCGGGTTCGCGGAGCAGTAAAGGTCACTCGCTCCACATTGAGCTTGTTCTTGTTGTGCTCACGTGTGGCTTCCTGTGGTTGCTTCTGCTCTTTATACTGTTGGTTGGTGCCGTCGAAGCAGTAGTGCAACAGCAGCAGCAACAATAACAGTTTTTGACGCTGTATCGTATGCTAAATGCGACTGGATGGCGCAATTCTCCAGGACTCAAGAACGTGACAAAGACGATGTTCCACCGTGTGATGGAAAATCTCAACTTGGTTGTTTGTTCCTGTCCCTGGAAAAGCTTCAGTGCCAAATCGCTACAGCTTTTTTTCGAACCATCGCTCTCGAAAGCATTGCTTTTGTGAGGGCGTTGAGGTGGTAAGGTTTTCAGTGTGTTGAGCGAAAGGCATACATTGATACTGCTGTAAGTAGTTCATTCGTAGCCGGCGGTGACTCCTGTGCACCAACATGCCATTCGTCCGTACTACCAGTTACTACCGTGGTGCAATGATGGCATCAACAATGCCACAGCGACGGGATAAACAATATCAATGCAATAGTGACAGCATCAGCCAATCACAACGAACAGGACGTGACTGCCGAAGAGAACAGCTGGTGAGAAAGATGATGACATTGCCGGTACACCGAGTGGAATATTTCGAGCAAGCTTGAGCATGCGAAGTGTGTACAACATGGAAGATGGTCGTGATCTTACTCTCGTCGGTGAAGGACGCGTAGATTCGACTGCTCGTTTTAAGCTGTCGTTGAAGTTCCCCAAGGGGGCCGTGAGAACAGCACAGGCTGTGGCTTCTGCAACTGCGAGAAGGCCGAGGTACATGGACAGGACGGCATCCAATCACCCGACCTTGCAGAAGACGGAGCCTAGCTGCTAGATCAGTGATTATGTTCAGTTTCTGTCTGTAACATCGCAATGTCAAGAACATTCATGGCAGCTCAGGACGGCAACCAAGGCTGACACCGGCAAGTCCGCAAGCGATGGTGCTGCCTGTTCCTTTGCAACTCCGAGTCTCCCTCCAAGAAGCCTGATCCACTATGACGGGCAGCTGGGAGGGGGTGCAAAGCCGACCAGGAGAAGCAAGTCCTGTCCAAGCCGTAACCTGTCTCGGTGGAAGTGGAAAAACGGTTGTTTCCACATATATCCCTGATGAAAATTGTCCACTGACTGAACTACGTGGGGCGCACCGGAACGGTGAAGGATGGGATCCGCAGGACAAGCAGAGGACGCTCTCTGGAGACGGAGGGATCCCTGCCTGGCCCAGAGGACTGCTGACTTGCGGGCCGATGGTAGTGTACAACTTCCCGTGAAGTTTGCGAACAGGATAGAGATTACCAGTTTAAAGTTGGCATACCTGATTCGGGCGACCGTTCGGTCCTTTGCAAAGAAGGACCAGAAACAGCCTGCATCCCGGGTTCCGCAAGGAGCTTGGGCAAAGCAGCAGGCTCTCGGTAGTCGGCCTGGTTTTTCAGCACCCAGCTAGCCGAGCCAGCTCGAAAAGGAGTTTCGCAGCCCAAACCAGAACCGTAAACACTTAAGGTTTGTATAGGAAGTTATAGGGCTTATGGGGATGAGCTGACGACGTTTCCGCGTGGACTCCTTGGCTCCTTAAGTGGAGGCCCCAGCACACTCATGCCCAGAAAGCCTTTGGCCTACGAATCAGAGATTAGGGTTAGGGCTCGGGTTGAGTGCTTCTAGGGTTGAGACTGCATGGGCTGGGACAAGGGTTTTAGTTTAGGGCTTGGGGTGATATCTCAGTGGCTTTGGACACCGTTACTGCTCGCTGTTGTTGTGAGTCGTAATTGCTATGAGCGTTCTGGATTCTGCAGTTCTGGCTTCAACCGAACCTAGGTTCCCGAAACTAGGCCGGGCCATCCAACCGTGTGTAAGCCATGACCACTCTACTGGGGCACCTTATACGCTAAACCCTAAACCTCTTTGGGTTTGGCGATCTGTGTCCGGTTGAAGGTTTACAGGACCTAGGCTCCGGAAGCCTGGAATGGTCAGTTTTGGCGCAAGTTGAGTCGCATGACTCGAACATCTTGCACCGATGAGGTACAGCCGCACAGCCTCGAAACTCAAACTGTTGCAAGGCCAACGCCTCTGAGCAGATCGAGACAAGCTAGATCCTAGAAGCGGGAGTTCGAAGCCCTAGAGCCAACTGCATAAAACCAAAGCCCCTGAACCCGACAACCCTGGTGTTTTCACCTGTGAGTCTTAAACTCCGAACCCTACACCTGAAAGCCTAACCCCAGGACCACCTGCAATGGACTTAGACTAAAGCCCAAAACCACATAACATAGGGGGTATGAAGAAGTAACAACACAATCCTCTCATAGTCCCTGTGCATAACTGTACGTATAGTTGTACCATAAGATACCCTGCAACCCTAGTCTACGACTTAAAGGCCCTGTATGCCCGTACCTCCTCAACCCAACACAGCGAGCCGGCCGCAAGCCATGGGCCGCCAGAAAGGTGCTTCTTTGTCGGCTTACGGGTTGAAGCGGATCCACCTTTCGGGTATAGGCATAGGGTTCCGGGTTTTGTCTAAAGCTTCTTACACTTCTTAAAACTGAAACTTTCATGGAGCAGCTGGCTCTAGGGTCTGGCCAGGAGTCATCTTGGGGGTCCCTTCTACTAATGATTAGGCAGCCCTCAAGGAGCAGCCAGCTCGTTGATGCGTAACGAGTTGCTCACATATATGCAGCTACATCTACATATGTACGTATATGTATATATGTATTTATGTATATATGTGCACATGTATATATGTTTATATGTTCATATGCATACATGTATGTCTCTATATATATATATATATATATATATTTGTCTATAGTTGTATGTATATATACACGTATATATGTATATCTCCATTGGCATTGAGGTCTGAGGTGAATTATAGCACAGCCAGCCCACCTGGAACACCTGGAAGCCAAGATGTAAGAAGCAGACATTTGTTTGATAGTTTGGGAACAACAAGCTCATCTTTCTGAGGTATTTTGAGGTATGCTGTGATAAGTCTGCAGTAAGACTGATAAGTAGGGTTGTGCTGCGCTTCTAAGCACGGACATGCTGAGTCCAAAGTACCGGATCACTTACGTTTGGTCCCAGAATCCCCAAAGAACCTAATCAAAAACGAAACCACCAACTTTGCCACAGCTGTCTCAGGCAAGTCGAAGCCGGCCAGAGCGACACAGAAGCGGGAGCTTGAGCCGCAGGCCTTCTTGGCATCCTGGCCCATCTTTGATTTAGGGTCCCTGATGCAGAAGTGGCCCGAGTTTTAGCAAACTGGTAAACCTTAATGTTTACCTCTGATAACCAGTCGTCGTTTTGCCTATGGACCATGGAGTTCTAAGGTAGCTTCTTACATTCGTTTCGAACTTGGGGGTTGTTTTGAGGCGGGGGTCGGTTTGGCTCAGTCTCCGACAGACCCAGTGTCAACTGTTCTCCGAAGCCCGAAGGGTGTAGCAAGTAGGGCTTTAGGGCTTTAGGTGGAGGTTTGGGTTTTAGGGTTAAGGGGTTTAGGGGGGTTTAGGTAGGGATTGTAGGCCCAACTGCCTGAAAGCCTTTGTCCATTTGCAATCAAAGTGCGGCAGCGCGCTTCAGCATGAACCCTGCAACCTAACCCCAAACGCCCTGGTATCAACCACCTGTCACATTGCCGAGGCCTGTGCTCATGGGATCAACCTTGAGAAGTGCCGGCCACTTCTTTGCAATCTTTGGGATCTTCTGTGTATCTTGGTTTAGGGGTTTAGAGCCCTGAAGGATTCTACAAAGGGTCCAGGGTCTTTGTGGTTCAAGGGGATTGACTTTTGGGATTCAGGATTTGGGTCTGTGGTAAAGGCTTCAGGAGTTCGGGTTTGGGGGGTGCGTAGTTCACAACGATTCAAGGCGAAGGATCCCTCCAGGGTTTAGGGCCTAGGGTTGTGACAAGGGTTTAGGGTCTAGGGCTAGAGGATGAAAAACGTTGGAGTTTCCGGGTGAAGGCAGTAGCCCTAGATCCTAAACCCCTAACCCCCACAGCCCAATGACCAAATCCCAAAGTCACCAAGAATCTTCGGCCTTTGCTTAAACGGCAAACCGACAGTCCGGATCCCAACATGTGAGGCTCCATGGGCCCATCCCGGAGCATCCCGAGTGCTACGAGCGGGTGGAGGTCGGGTTGAGAGGTTCGAGTTCAGGGTTTAGGGGTTCGGGGTTTCGCTTCGGGCTTGGTGGTCAGGCGGGCTAGGGTTTGAGGCCTAGGGTTTGGAATGCGATGCCTAATGTTTTCAGGTTTTGAAGCGGGGACAGAACTATGAAGCACTGTAGAATTATAAGTAGTGATCGCACATGGAGTTTGCAATTATGGGTTCTTGAGAATAGTTTGTTCGGAACCAACATTTGAACTTCGTTTGGCCCACCGCAATTCACATGGCCTCACTAGCACTCACCAATAGTCACTGGCACTTATTTGGGCTCAATAGCGCTCACCAGTCCCTACTAGTGCTCACTAGCCCTCAGCAGCAGAACAAACGGCTTGCCCCGGTGTGCTCTGTCGTCCTTACTAGGCCTTAGCAGGGCAATCCTCACGAACAAAGGAAACTACTAAGGCTTGCAAGGCTCTACCAAGGCTTGCTAAAGCTTGGCAGGCCTGGCTATCCAATCCACATCTTCTGCAGGCAAACTCTATTTACCGTGGGCCACGTTAAAGCATGGTTCATTTTAGGTAAAGAAGAGATACACACCGATCCCTCGAGTCTCTGAGATCTCTGGTAGTTCACGACGCTTGGTCGCCTCTCGTGTAACTGCAGCAGTCAGCCAGTTTTGCATTCTTAAGTATGGAATAGAGCAACATGTAGACACCAAAACAAGAAGTTTCATGCCAGTACCTACAAGTGTAAGACTCTTAGCAATTCAACTAGCATCTTTCCTAACGGATAGCGGTATAGCTTTGTTCGGCAATTGTACCTCCCCACTCTATGCCTCGACAAGAAACCAAAGGCGTAAATCCTGAACCCCAAAAGCCCTAAACCCTAGTCCGCATTCCAGCAGACCACCAGCTGTGTGCTCGTAGCGTCTGAATCACACTGAAAACAAAAACAGCGATACGCACCCCCAAGTCCTCAGAACCCTGAGCCCTAAACCGTAAACCTGAACCCCAAAACCGGAAAAAGCCCTAAGCCTCGTTAGGCTTGCGCCGAGCGCCTCCGGGCGAACGCAGCTGTCTGGCCACTCCTTCGGAGTCTTAGTGGAACATTACACTTCGGGGCTTCATCTAAGGGTTCCTGTCAGGGTACCTAGAAGGGTACCACAGCCTATAAGGTTTGGAGTGTGCTGCCTAGCGTTCAGGTTCCTTCAAGGCTTATTTTCAGGGTTCTAAAGGGTCGTGGAATTGCGATTCGTTCAGTACGTCAGCATCCGACCTCAACTCTACAAGAGACAAATCCCTGGTCTCGAAATTGAAGGCCCTACACCCTTAAACCCCCAAGCCCGTAACTTCAAGCCTCCAGACTCTTTAATGTTTATGGCTTCAGGGGTTTGGCCCGTTCGGCAGTGTTGCAGTTTAAGGTTTGAAGGAGGGACCAAAAGACGTGAGTGACGAAGGGCAGCCACTGATGCCGTGCTCAGGAACCTCGATCCTCGGCGGGCCACGGATGCTGAAATTCTCCTCTGCCACGAGGTGCGAGCTGTGTTTTTCTGGTCGGCTCAGGCCAAAACTCTGGGATGAAGGCTGAAACCAACCCTGATAGCAGGTCACCCTAGACCCTGAACCCTAGCTGGTTTGTAATATCGCAGCTACCGACTGCGATTCTGCCAGTCATCACCTGAGACTGAGGCATCAGCAGTCAAAACATGAAGTCCGCAACTTTCCTTTGTTTTAGCGGGCTGGGATTTGCCCTAAACCCCCTTCAGCTTTCAAGCCTCCGCCGGAGGACATGGCCGTCTCAATAATTGGTGCGATCATAGGAACTCGTTAAATTCTGTAGCTTCTACCTGCCTACCTACCGTCATCTATATATTACATACCAGAGATGATACTCCTTGACCGTCTGCACCCCGGCAGGACGCTTCTCAACTTGCATGAAGATGCAAGCCCCAAGGAATTAAGGAGATCAAGCCACGGTCACGACTTTCAATGCCTGGAGCCCCATTTCGGTTGCAGTGTTTAGGGGTTTGGGCTTGTTTTCAGGGGTGTCTAAGGCTCTGGATTGAAGCCCAAGCCTGCTCTCCATCACAAAAAAAACTGAAGGGTTGATCCTACCCCTAAACCCTCAACCCAAGAGCCCAAAACACAAAATCTACATGTCCGGCAGGAAGCGCATCTTCGTGGGCTGGAGAAGCTCGCGTCCCGGACTTTCATGGTTTTGGCTGCGGCACCTGCAAGGGAAATCCCCACTGCCAGACGCGTCGTTTATTCCTCAAGGGATCAGATACCAATAACCTTCGATCTCTAATTCCAAAGCCTTACCCCTTGAGTCCACCCCGAAAGTGCACGTCTCCTTGATCCGAGACCTTCTTTCCCAAAGTCCCACTGCACCAGCTTTGCTTTAACATGTTGTCCAATAGAAACCCAAATGTTCAATACCTTCAGGGAGCTTTGTTGGGTGGTGATTCATGGGCGGGACAAGTAACCTGAACCCAACGGAATCGCGCCCACATCCTAAACTCTACCCCCGCTCTCATAGCTCAATAGCAAAAACTGTATGTACCTTTGTACTTCTTTAACCCTAGAATATGTTGATATGTCCGTCTACATGGTGAAGTGGCCTTGAGTTTGCATGCTAAACCCGAAAACCTACTCGCCTGGGCAGCCTTCCACCCAGCTTTCGGGTTTATGCTGTGTTTAGGGCCATGTTGTCTCGACGATTGCAACAGACTGCCCTAATTTTCGCCCCAGGCACTATGCCTCTCTAAATCCTACACCGTCCCGCGCAAAGTGGGCCTACAAAGCAATGGTGTACTCGAAGTCGGAAGTTGAAAGACAATTGCACTGTCAAACCTCATTCCTACGATGAATAAATGGAGAACGGCCACACCCCCGGAGCAACGGAGGTACAATGAAAGTGTTCTTTAAAACGTAAATGCAAAGAATCAACTCCACCCTTGCACTCCCTGGAGCCTCCACCACGCTCTACCCCTCCAGCGCCAGCCCTCTCCACAGCGTAGTGCCTGAACCAACAAGCTTCCTTTCCCCAAGCCCTTGCCGTAAACCTAACGCTACACAACCATGGAATCCTACAGATAAGACTAAGATAAACCTTAGACGCGTCGGCGTCTGCGCCCTAGACCCAGCTTAACGCTGAACTTCGTTAAGAACTCCCTTTGAAATAGAAAGACCGGACCCCCATCGACCCTTCGCCCTTCGAGGCTGTTCGTTTCAGGTCAAAGGAGCCTCAGGAAGGCCCATGCCCAACCCCCCCCCCCTCGACCCCAAACCTTGAAACCTGAAACCTACATCCTCAAACCCCCTGCGAACCTCAAAACCTCCAACCTGAACACTTTTAGCATCTTTGGGGCTCGCTAGTAGCATTTAATCGAAATAAGTTTCAAAAATCGGTAGGTTTTTGTGGCGTCAAGGAAACCCGTACAACTCCGAGACCATGCCCCCCGGTTTAGGCCGCTGCGGCCACTCGCACTGAGAAGCCGCAGTTCGTCCCGTCACGGGGCCCGGTGACTCGGCCCGGTGCAGCGGGAGGCGAGGGTTATGGGTTTCGGGTTGAGGGTTATGGGATGTTATGGGTTTAGGGTATAGGGCGCTTTTGATGTGTTTTTTCGTCACAGAACTTCGTAGTTGTTTTCAGAGCTTCATCGTTAAGGGAAGTGTCAGCGATCTTCAGGTGCTCGGGTTGGTTTCTGGGGGGCGGGTCAAGGATCCAGGATGTGCAATGGTAAACTCTCGGATTGGATGCGGATTTTTTCTGAGGCTTGCCGGATTCTCGCGATCTTCACACATCCGTTTCCGACATAGAGGTCTAGTGGGTTTAGGACTAAGTTGCCCCAAACCCAAAGCCCGGAATTTTTACTGCAGGACATCGTGCGGCTGAGGAAGTCTACTGACTCGAGGGTTTCGGACTCGCATGGATGGGCTTGCTATAGGTTTCTGCAGCTTTTTTTGGGACGGGCTTGTTCGGGGGTTTTGGGGGTTGTTTGGATACACTTGTTCGGGGGTCTAGGCGTTGTTTGAATGGTTGGTTGGAGGGTTTTTTGTGTTGTTTGAATGGGTTGTTCCAGGTTTTTTGGGTCATTTGGACGGGTTGTTCGGGGATTTTGGGGATTGCTTGGATGGGTTGTTCGGGGGATTGTGGGGTTGTTTGGATGCGCGGGCCTGTGGGTTTCTTGGTGTTGCTGGAAAGGTTTTGGGGGGTTTGCTGGATTAAGGCTCTCCTGATTAGATGCCTGTACTACTAGGGGGATGCCATGCCTGGGTGTAGCGAGCTGCAGCAGAACTTCGCCCAAAAGCGTGCTCGGGTTGTTTAGTTTAGGTGTCCGTGCTACAGTTGCAACGGGGCCGAAACATCCATGTTGGACAGCTACGCTTTGGGGTTCCAGGACTTGTTGGCTCCAGCAGCCCGGAAACCTTGACGAAATCACGAGCCGTAGCGGCACCCTACTTGTAGAGCCGAAGAACCAAAATCACCTTTTCAGAGCTTAGCCCCCCCCCCTCTTACCTTTGGTTAGTAAGGAATGGAAGAGTGGTAGTAAAAGTAGTTAAAATTGTACCCCATTCCTCCATTTCCTACTAACCAAAGGTAAGCCTTTTCCCCAGACAAGCCGTGCAGAGAGGTCTGCATCAGCGGCCCGGGCTCCGACCTCCGGGAAGAGGGCGGCGAAGGTGACACGCAACTTCGTGGCACTGGTAGCCTCGATGAACCGAGGACAAGAGGGTCCAGGGTTGGCGGCTTGGGGTGTAGATGTTACGTAGGGTTTAGGGCTTAGGGTTGAGGATTCATGGTTCCTTTTCATGGCATTTCACTTCCCAGAACCAGGGCAAAGGCACGGTCTCAATCAGCAGCCGAAGGATTGCTCGACGGGCCACCTCCCGCAAGGACAGTTTACTAAAGCTACCATAGCCTGCTGTGGAGTACAGAACGAGAAGGGGCCTCACAAAAGTTAACCAAGACCATCGGCCAAAGACCAAGTCTCTTAGACACTTCGGTTTTGCTCGAAAGGCAATAATTCGGTTTACCCTAAACCCATCCAAAGCGCTGAAACTCTAGCCTAAACCCTAAGACCCCTAAACGCTAAGGCCCTATCCCTCAAACCCCGACACTCCCAAGGTATGTGACTGCCGGCACGCTAGAAGCCGCGCGCTACTCCGTCGGAGGGCTCCTGGAGGTACTTCTCCAACCGAAAGGGCGCGTTAAGGGTTCCTTCTAAGGGGTTTAGGGCTTAAGGGGTTTAGGTTTAGGGTTTAGGGGTATGTCTTGAATCCTATAAACGACGCGAGTGCATGTTCGTGTGCAGGCTGTGGACGAGATGCTGCGGGACGGCTTGCAGCTCCGGGACTGCACTGCCTGTCAACTGGCTTTTAGGGGTTTCTGGGTCTCACTTTGGGATCAGGTTTCATTCTTAGTGAATCATTTTCTGAACTCGGCAGAGTCTTCGCAATGGCTTGTTTTGTCCGTCTGAGGTGCTTGTAGGTTTGGGAGTCCAGGCTTGGAGTCAAATCGGACTTTCGGGAGCCGAAGGCACCAGCCCACCAGCGGAAGCGCTCGGAGAATAAGGTCTCACCATCCCAGATCGTGAGCTCCAAAGCCTTGAAGCCCCAACCCTCAAAAAAGATCAAGGCCCGGCCCCCAGAATCATGTCAGTTCCGGGGCTAGGGTGGGATCGGAGTTCTCTGCCTTATCTTTCCGCCTTTGTTTGAGCCCTGACAGGCTACCCCTACCAACCGTAAGCCAAAACTCCTTCCCCTCAACCCTAAACCCTACAATTTGTAATCCCTATAACCTTATCTGGTTTGGTTCCATGACATCCTAGAAGCTGAACCCTAAACCCCAAAGCATGAAGAACCCAAACCCAGGGACAGGAAGCCCCTCAAGCCCTAAAGCCCCCAAACCCGGAATCATGAACCGTAGACTGGCTCTCCTCCTTTCAGCAAGTGACTGCAGCCGAGGTGTGGCCTCATCCTCTGCCGACCTCCGGGCCATCATGCTTCCAAGAACCGTTCATCTGGCTTCTGCTGCCCAACTCGACTTTGGGGATTTGGAGGTTTTGGGGGGCTTTCTTGGGGCCTAGTTACTCAAGAGCTGAAAGCTTTGGAAACCCGAAGCACCCGTAAACCCGTACACGCCTTCCATCGCCAAAGAGAGTATTTTTCAGGCAATGGTAACTGAAAAAGGATATGCATCAAGAGCAGCAGTCGCGACGTGTCGTGTCGATGTCGAAGAGCGAGTGCACTTCGAACAATGCCCCGAGGACGTAGATCCAGAGCCGCTATAAGCTCCAACCGAAGCCCTAAACCCAGGTCACTAATCGTCGTGAAAGCACTGAAGGCTTGGTAAACAACATCGCCGTGGCCGCTGCTTATGCGCTTCGCCGTCCTGAAGTAAGCCGCGTTCTGATTTTCGCTACTTGGCCTTCGTTTCAGGTCTTCCAAGTTTTTGTGCTTTGTGTTTGGGAAAGCTTGAGGCTTGGGGTTCCGGGTTTGGGTCTTGATTTAAAGTTGCCGCTCGGGGGGTTCGAGCGTAGGGCTGAGGGGTTCAGAGTCAGTGTCAGCGATTCAGGAGTCAGGATTCAGAAAGGCATATGATTTCATTTAAGGTGAGTTTCAGTGGTGTGTTGGGCTATATTAGTATACCTATACATGTAGATGTATTATAATATATGTATATATATATAGATATATATATATATATATCTCTCTCTCTCTGTCTTAAGGGGAGTCGTGCCAACGACACATGCATATACACGTGTGTTATTGTTTATTGATGTCTATCCTCCTGTTTCTGCTGCGACCACTTTGTCTGCTCAGAAAGGAGGTGTCCATCTTCGGATCCCTGCGGTCCTTCAGGGTTTTAGGCTTTGGGGTTTGGGTAATTGCTATTTAGACTTCATGGCTTCAGGCTCAGGGTTTGTACTAGGGTTCAGGGTTAGGGTGTAAGGTTCAGTGTCAGGATCTAAGAGAGCATAAACACTAGGGATGAACCTCCCCTAACATGTATCTCTCATTCCAAGACGCCCCTTTAAGGTCTCGAGTGACCCCAAAACCTACACCCTCTACACCCTATAAAGCCTAAAGCCTTAGCCCGACACTCTACACCCTCGTCACTCGTCTAGACTGCTAACGCTAAGGATTGGGATGTTCACCATGGCCAAGGAACGCAGCAAATCTTCGAGCATTCCTCGGAGGTGTTGTTTGCCCCTGGGCTTTGATCGCTTTCGGGCTTTTAAGCGGTGTAGGTTTCGGGCTTCAGAATTTCCGGTGCTCAGGGATTTCGGGTTGTGGGACATTGGGTCGGATGAAGGCTCAAGTGGCATGTCACTTCACTTGCAGATAGAGACCTTGGAGCGTAGAGTTCGGGTGTACTCGGGTGGAGAATTGTGCCAAATACAACACCGTTAAGCCCAAAGCTTCCCCCAGGCGCCTCAGAATATCTCCGCATAAGGATCCTGCGACTTTTGGTCGGTTCTGGATCCTGGGGCTCAAAGTCCCTTTGTTTTCTGCAGCTTCTGATCGAAGACGGCTGGCATTTTTTTGCGCAGGTCGACAAGTCTGAGAAGGTTTCAGGCCGTCGCAGAGCCCCAAGGTGCTTTAAGCTTGGGTTTGACGGCTTACGGCCCATTTTAGGGTTTTGGGCTTTGGGGTTCTGTTCTGGTTCAAGATTGCGGGTTTCATCTGCAGGATCGACAGAAACTTGCGCCACCTTTGCCTAGGTAAGTGTCCATCGGCATGATGGCACCAGCTTCTACCCGGCCACGGGCGTGGCCACGGAAGCGGGATTCGGAGCAGGTGGCGGGCTGAAGTGGTTACTTTCCCACGGTACTAAAGCCTAGAAATTCCTTTCATAAAAATTGTGTTTATAAAAACATTGCTTTTGTGAATTATGTTTATAAAAACACTTCACAATGTTTTTATACAAGCAATTTGCTTTTATAAAAACGATTCGTAAACAAGCCTTGCTTGATCCTAGGCCAACCTTGATCCTAAAGCCATGAGCAGAAATCCTACGTCTAAAAGCGTTCAGCTTCAGCCACCGGTCGTGCAGCATGTCGTGGCTCTGGCGGCTGCATGTGCTTTGGGACATTGGGGATTTCGAGTCGAGGCTTCTGGATGTGCTTCTTGACATGTTGGGATTTGGAACCAGGCTTTTTTAATTATTAAACCATTTACATGACCCCAGCTGCCCCCAAGACAACTCGTAGACAACTTGCTTCTCGACATTGACGCCTGGACCTGCAATCTTCAAGACTTCGCCTTTAATCCGCCGAACTAAACCCGAGCGCTCCAAAACTAAGCCCCCAAACTGTACCTACCCGCGGCCTACTATAATCCGAAGCTCGAAAACCCAAAAGCCCAAAGCTGTTCTGGCATTGAGCTTCCCTACATAGTCAGGAAGCCTGAGGGTATATAGGAATTTTCGCTGCAGTGAGGCGATTCAGGGTCTCAAGGAAAATACAAAATGGATGCCTGAATAATTTGATTTTGGTATTGTTCTAACAAAGAAACCTCCTTGGAAGTATAAGATACCCCCAATCACATGTAATTTAACGATCATGGCCCCTAGGTTGAGGTTCTCGAGATCCTTTACTGGTCTTACCCGAAATTCTGCACTCCAAAAGAGGCAAAGGCGCCACGGTGAACGTGGCTTTACCTGCCGGATATGGAGATTTGGCTCTGTGGTCCGCCTGCGCGCAGCTAGCCTGCAGCTTCAGTAGCTTCAGTCCGGGGTTTACGGTAGTATAGGGGGTTTGCGAGTACGGTTGCGGCGCTTTTCGGCTTCGGCCTGAGAGCTTGCAGGTTTGGGCTCAGCGTTTCGCTGGTTGTCGGGTTCATCAGTGTCTAGGGTGCTCAAGTGTTCATTCTCACGGTACGTTCTGGGTTCATAGTTTCGCAGGGAAGGTTGAAAAACCTTCCAATGGTTTTAGACCTTTCGGTTTACGGCTTTGAGGGATTAGGGTTTGTTGCATTTCGTAGAACAGAGGATGTACGTCAGACATGTTGCTGAATCCCGGGCAGATTTATGCCGTCTGAGGGCTCATGCTGTCTTGCCACAACGAACCAGCCCGGGCGATACAGCATGACTTGGAACCCAATCTTAGAGCCGAGTACAGCCTTATAAGCTCAGCACAAAGAGCCGAAGCAAAAGTCCAGAGCCGACGCAGAACGATGCGTGATAGCAAACCAAAGTCTGAAGCAAGCGCAACCACAAAATCCTCGAGCCCCAAACCCCTGCCCCTGGAACCTTTCACCAAAAAAAGCCTTGCGAAACCTTTAAAAAAAAGGCCTTGTAAAGCGTCAACAGAATTCCTTTGAAAGCCTCAGAAAGGTTTTCGGCAGCTTTTTAGATGCAACCCGTGCTTGCCGTACGCAACCCTGCTACCTCCCCGCAAATTTCAATCGCCATGAAAGCCCTTGAATGAGATAACGAAGGACTATGCCGTAAAGTCTATGGTATCTTGGATTGAGAGGCTGTCGCTCCTGCAACAATGAAAGGCATTGAACTGATATACGGGCAAAGGTAAATTACCACTATCATGTTGGGGTTCATTATTACAATTGTTATGGTATAACATGCCCCAAAAGCCTATTGAGACTATTATGGCCCCCACATTGCCTTCAAGGCAGGTGCTACTGCCCGCGACACGGAGCTTTAAGCCAGACCTGCACCTGGGCTGGAAGTTTGAGGGTCTTGGGACTTTTGGTTTGAGGTTTAGGATTCAGGGTTTAGGGTTTGTGGTTTTGCTAGTTCGGATTTGGAGGGTTGCAGCATCTGTTTCGAGACGTAATTCATGCTGCTAGGGTTTATGTCTTTCGGGGGGGGTCTTTTTGTGGCTGTTTTACTTTTGGTTTCGTGGCCTGGGTCTTTGGAGTTTGGTGGTTGAGGGCTGTCGGTAGCACAAGAATCCTGCGACTGGTGAGCTCTAGATTTGGTGCTGCATTGCGCACCAGAGGTTCCACGGGTTTCGAGCTACTGTTTTCCGACTTTCAATACAAGTGGCTTGGGTTTACGATGCGAAGGTTTTTTCTGAAGAGCATGGATACACAGCTGATCCTCCTGAGGCTCCGAGGTCTCATAGTTCATGGCTTGTGTCCCCAAAGAAAGCCACACACACACACACCCCTAAGCTTGTTTTGCACTTTTCGGTCTTTGGCTACCAAGCTGAGTGCACAGGCTGTTCTGCAAAATGTTCCCTGAATATGGGCAATTACACTTGTGAGTACTAGGATGGCGCCCATCCAACTTTGTAGCAGTCAGAAGGCTGGTAAGTTTCTCATGACCGCCTTTGCGCTCGGGGCACGTTAATTCCAAGGGTAAAAGGAGGGACCCGTAATACAGATCCCTAGGCATATACCCTTCATATAGCTATTATATACCCATTATATGGCCCATTATAGGGTAGGGGTCCCTATTAAGGGTCCCTCCTTTTCCCCTTTGATTAATGCTTTAACACAGTCTTCAAAGCGCTACGGATTGCCTGGCGCAAGGCTGGATTCAGGGCTCCGGTGCGGCACGGGGTTCGGCCGGAAGAGCGAAAACCCCGAGCTTCCAAACCATAGGCCGAAAGCCTAAATTTGGGGATTAGGGTTTCCAACCTCTGCTTCACTGATTCAGGGTGTGGGGTTAGGGTCCAGAAGCCCAAATCCCAAACCGCAAACAGCGCTGTAGAAGCAAGACCAGGTTTTGCAATGATGTTGGAACATCGCTATCCCTCATCCACCGTAGCCGGTTTAAAGCTCCTCGTTCTCTAACTCGTGAGAACCCTGATATTACAAAAATTGTGATGCCAATCGAAAATCATTATGCAATTCGTAGAAAATCCTTGTCACATACTTCTATGATATCCTGCTAACTTTGCAGAAGCCACGAAACAGACCCGTATTAACGTCACATAACTCCCAAGAGGCCCTCAACCAGTACACCCAAAGTCCTAAACTCTATACCCTACATCGACCCTGAAACCTCAACTTTAAGCCCTAGCCTACACCCCTCACAGTGAATCCCAAATCCCCAACTTTAGTTTCTACCTGGGCCCCGGTCTTTCAAGGATTCTGGTCAGTGCTGGGTTCGACGCTGCAGAGGCATGCGGCTCAGTTGGGGTCTCTTCTGAAAGTGAGGCTTTCTTGTGGTCTTTTCGGCCTCTGAGATGGTATTTATTGGGGTCTTGCATATCTCTAGGGCTGCTTAGGGCTTACAATGATGTAGACTCCTGCTCGGAGAAAGCTATCAGGGGTTTGTGTGACGGCCCGCCTGGGGATCGTTAGAACAGGGTAAAACAAGATTTGGTGTTTCGGGCAGAAGGGTTCAGATAGATGATCAAATCAGATTCCAAGCCTTGGTTTTAGGATAGCGGGTTTAGGACGTCGTCGATGTGTGGTTTAAGGTTGATCGTGCCTGCTTGGTAGAGCTCTCCTGCGCGCTGCTCTAAGGTCGAAAGTCATTGCACCTCTGCTGCGCTCCCTGGACACTGGGTTTTGGCTTTGAAACCATGGAATCGCCAACGGACTCAGACGCCTAAGCCCTGACGACGAAATGCAGGAAGAACATGCACAGAAAAAGCCAGCAGCAGCATGTCCACCATCGGACCTAACCGCCTAAACCCTCAAACCCAAAACCCCCACACCTCCCTACTCTCTCTCTCTCTCTCTCTCTCTCTCTCTCTCTCTCTCTGTAAAAGAGACAAAACGTATCTGAACACCCGATGGCCTCGTGTTTCGGAAGGGGGATCCTTTGGGTGGCTGCTCCGTGGCCCCGCAGATGTTCGGAGTCCTCACAAGGGAGCTGAGGAGGCGCGGGGCGGCTAGCGGTTTGGCTTGGGGTTTAGCGTTCAGGGTTTGGGGTCTCAAGGTGGCCGAGTTGTCCTAAGCACTAAACTTCCTAAGCCGAAGAGTTGAGATGAGTCTTAAGCCCAAATCAGGGTTCGCGGCTTTTTTTGGATCCCTCATAGCGACCTCGAGCTCAGGGCCCCGAAACGCCAAGCCCTTCAGCACACAATGCTCAAGGCTCAAACCTGCATACCCCGAAACTGCGAACCGCACAAAGAATCTTCCAAACCTGTAACTGACAAACTTGAAACTGAAACCTTGAACCAAACCCTGAGGCCTTCAAAACCCAAAAACCCTAAATCTCAAAACCCCAAACACCTAAAGCCCAAGAAGAACTAGAGCCCTCAACCCATGTTGTCCCAGACGGTAAACTCGAAATCCAAAAATCCTTACCCAAAAATCCTCACCTCCGCCGAGTTGGCAAACAGATTGGAGAGCCCCGAGCTGCCGAACCGTAAGAAACCTGACTCAAAACCCTGAGACCCAATGTAAAAGAAGCCAGGAATACATAACAAGTCCCACACGAAGTCTGCCGAAAAGCTGTATGCAAGCTCTACAGAGATCCCGCAACAACAAAAAAGAACTTACAAAGTCATTCAACCTAGGCCCCGGCTCTAAACCAAGCTGCAACCGCAAACTCCAGGTCCCTCCTAAACCCTAAACCCCTTCCACCCCTAAGCTCGTTGACTCGAGGGGCTCCGAAAACGATGGGTTTCTCTCGACCAGGCACTATCTCTCCAAGTCAAGGGTCTAGGGTTAGAAACAGCGAATGGGAGGGTTCAGAGTTTACACTGAAATCCCAACACAAACCAGAATCCGAAATCTCACACTCTCAAACATGCTGGCCCCACCGTAGCTCCTAAATGCTCCTAAACCCTAGAGCCCCAAAGCCCCCAACACCCTCAACCTTGACACCATGAATACCCAAAAGTCCGAAAAGTCTCAAAACCCCCAAGCACCCGAAAGTCCTAAAGCCCTATACGCGGAGTCCTCCGAAGCTTTCGACTGAATAGGCTCGCTGCTGAGACCGCTGGGGGTCGCCTGGTCGGAGCCCCAGTTTGCATCGTGTCTTTGCGTTTCGGGTTCGGGGGAGGGGGTTCAGGGTTTACGGGTTGAGGGTTTAGGGCTGATAGTTGGGGTTCAGGGTTGTGGGTTTACGGCGCAGGTTCGTGTTTAAGGTTCGCAACCTTCGCTTGCAGCGAGCTTTCGGGTGTACACCTCGGGTCGGGGCCCGGGCTGGACCAGTTTACGGTTTATCAGGGTTCAGGTGTTTTAGGGTTTGGGGTGTTTCAGGCTTTGTTGGGCTCCCTCTTCATTCTGTTCGAGTTGCAGTGCAGCTTCCACTGATGTCCACGGGATTGCTTCTGCTCTTGGGATGTAAGGGTTTAAATGTTGATTTCATTTTTGTCCCCCCTCCCCAGTGTTTTCAGGCCCAAGCAGTGGGGGAATTGACTATTGAGAGGGGGGGTCCCAGTGCTCTCTCTCTCTCTCTCTCTCTCTCTCTCTCTCTCTCTCAAATGTTCCTTTAGGAACCAGTGGCAAGATTATATTATGATTGCGTTTCCGGGATGGAGTTTCTTCAATCACGGGGGCGGATAAGTGAGTTCCAGGGATCGAGTTTCATAATTCAGGGGAGGCTATGAAGATGAGGTTAACATTAGGCATTTCATCTCTGTGTTCCTCAAGAATGGAAACTTTCAAAACAGTGGAACGTTTCGTTCCCTGAAGCAGTTGGGAGTCGGCCCGTGTCCGCCACCAATCTCTGCAGACTCTTTCGGCTTGGGGCCTAGGTCACAAATCTATCAGCCTCAAGTCCAGACACCTCCGAGCCAGTAAGTACCGATAGACTGTCGGTTGTACGAGAAGTACCATATTTTTCAAACTAGATTCCACGATAGCCTTAACCCCTAAGACTCCAAAGCATGAAATCCCAGCTCCTAACCCCAAACTCCAAGCCCTGAAATCCTGAAGCTGCCTAGGGAAACTCGCTGGTCAATGGGGTTTAGGAATTTGATATCTAGGGTTTTCAATAGAGCCCGTGAAAAACAGTTTAGGGTCTACCTGGGTTTTTCACACCTGAGGCATTTGCACTCGAGGGCGGCTACAACACGGAGTGCCTGGCACGATGTGTGGAAGAGGCTGCGTGTCCGTGGATCAGAGTTCTTTAGGGATGCAAAAAGACATAGACACTACAACCGCCAAAAAAAAGACTTATAGAGTGCCACCTTCAAGAGTGTGTGTGGGTGTGTGTGAGGGCGTGCATGTGTGCGTTGGCTGAAGGTTCTGTACAATTTGCAGTAGCACGAGCACTTCGTCGTTGAATCTAAAATGTTTGTCAGCGGGACACGACGCTTTGGCAGGCTCATGCCCCTATCAAGAGGCCCACTCTGCTTCCGTCCACAGCAAAACTAAAAGACGGTCATGAGGGCTTAGACTAACGAGACAGCTTCAAACGAAGATCGGGTGGATGAAATGGAGCGTAGGCCACCAACGGCTCAAGTCCCCTGGTTCTATCAGTAGCTCCTCCGTCCCACGAACCCTGAAGCCCACTGTAATCCAAACCGAACCTTAGCTCCATACATCTTGGAAGCCCTCCGTGCCACGAGCCTTATCCCGAACAGCCCCGCCTCCCGCCAGCAGGTTGCCACGGCTTTGGTCGAGACTGCTGGCATCCCAGTAAGCTGAATCGCCCAGTTTGAAGGCTCTAAGCCTTTCATGCTGAACCCTTGAGCCTGAACCGCAGGCCCTAAATCCAAAATCCGAAACCCTGCGCTGTAAATCACTAAGCCTGAGAGACCAGAGGTTTGGGCTGTTCTTGTTCGGATCTCCTTTTCGTCGGAGGGCATTTCCTTCGATTTCGATCCGAACCTGGGTTTCAACGGCTTAGGGCGGAAGCTCAGGACTCGGGACTTAGGAAAAGGAGGCTGTGTGTAATTTCCAGGGTTAGGATTGGTTGACGAAGGTTCAGAGCAATACCGAAACCACGATGAGGCATGTTTTAAAGTAACTTGCTGATAACGGGGTATTGGCCTATCTGAGTATCACAACAGGTTGAGCTAGGTAGGAATCCGACTATGCGAATCTCAGCTGGTTTCGACAGACCCGCGACACATCACACATGTTCGAAAGCCGCGAACAGAAGTAGCTCCTCGCATCCGTACACAACCCGACAGCGGTTCTGTGAGAGGTCATCACTATAGCACTATTCTACGTGACCAAGGATGTCGGGTGGCGTGTTCGCTAAGGAACGTTCACGGTGGGGATGTATGGATGTTTCTATACATGTATAAACATGTGTGTGTGTATGTGCATATATACATATGCGTCTACATATATACATAAACAAGAAAGTATATGCACACATATCTATGTGTATATCTGTTTATATATATATATGTATATATATATATATGTGTGTGTGTATGTGTATACATGTATATGTGTATGCACGCAGGCACGCACGCACGCAAGCACGGAGGGAGGGAGGGATGGATGGATGGATGTGCATATGTGCATATGTGCACAAGTACATGTGTACATGTACGTATGTATGTACGCATGTATGTACATGTAGTTATGCATTTTGTATTTGTGTATCTGTTTATGCATGTATGTACTTACCTACCTACTTATTTACTTTTTACCTCATTTATGTATTTTCTGCTTTGCGTCTATACATCTATTATTACTATGTTTGGTTTCTTTCTGTATTCATGTATCTGTTTATGTAGGTAGTAGATACAGGTATGCTTGTATTCTGTATGAGGAAGAGTGAGAGAGGGAGTGAGAGAGAGAGAGAGAGAGAGAGAGAGAGAGAGAGAGAATTAATTAGATAGCTGTAAACGATGAATGCCCGCCATTCACAAGCCTAAGTTTTAGGTCTTTTGGCGGAGGTTGAAGGGGGTCTAACGCCCTTCAGGAGTCGACATGTTTGGGATTTAGGGTTCTTCAGGGTTGGGGTTACTGTACCGGTTTCGGGTTTAGAGTTTAGGGTTGGGGACATTTAGGGTTCATGCATCCGAAACCCCACAGAGCTTTGCCAAGGCCTCCGTTGGAGAGCCGTTTGCTGATACTCCAGACTGGCTGAAGGCCTTCGCCAGGGCAGGGGGGTTCGGGTTTTGGTTTCACGGTTTAGGGTAGGGTTTAATTCTCGAGATCCGATCTCTTTTGCTCGCCAGATCTGCTACAGGCGTCAAAGTTTATAGGGCTGTAAAGAGCTTCCATAGGTTCTTTTAAAAAGGGCTTTCACACTCGCCAGGGTCGAAAGTTCAGAAGTTGGGCTGAGTTTGTGAGGATGCGATCAACCCACAGCTGCCTTGGGTTTTTGGGGCTTGGGTTGGGACAAAGAAAGCACATAGACTCGTGATACCTAGCCCCCAGTAGAGATTTTACCTGCAACAGTCATCTAGGGGTTCTGTCTTCTTATTGGGCTCCCTACTTGCGGCTTGGCGAGGATCTCTACCAGGTCCCCGAGTATGGTTCAGGGTATCGCGTTTAGGGCCTGCACTTTCAGCGTGTCTGGGTGAAACCTCAGGAACAATTGCTAGGAACCGCAGATTTCTCAAAGCGCCGGAGCGTGAGACTCCAAGATAAAGCTTGCAAGCTCAGGGAATGCAAGCGCATTGAAAACTTAGGAACCACTTTCTAACTTCTGACGCCGACCACCGCAGGACTGCTTGGGCCAGTAGCCCAAGCTCCCAACTTTCGAACCCCGTAGCTCCCTCGACCCCCAAACCCGGAACCTCCCCAAAGCAAGCGCCTAAGAATTCAAATCCAAAAGCCTACACCCCAAACCTTTTGCAACCCTAAATTCCGAAACCAAGACCCGCAGCCTAACACAATAAACCCTGTCCTGGCTTTCCTGGCAGGGCCCCCCATGCCACGGCGCGATTCGACGGACTTGCGAGGTTCACAAGGCCGTGCACCCTGAGTTTTGCGGGATTTAGGGGTTGGGATGTAGGATTTGGTGTTTAAGGTCAGGGTATAGTCGGTATAGTGTCTGGATCCCCAGCTGGTGAGCGCACGGGAAGGCATCGGGTTCTGCACCCTCCGTCCTGTGCCAGGGGATGCCGTCGCGGAAAGCGGGCGATATGGCTCGCATGATCGTGAAGCATGGGAAAACCTCTGCACCAAATCTCACTTAGCATTGAACCTAAACCCTTAGGCAGAATCTAATTGACATGGCTGTGCGGCTGAAGAAATCCGTGGCTCAAGTGTGCTGTAGCTGCTATAGGTTCTCTACGCCACATTGCTCGCAATGAGCGTGCACCCGGCCGATGGCGCCAACACTGCCGGTGCACGAGCCCCAGAAACCCCGATTGCGGCAAAGAAGGCGTGGACACAGCCTGCACCAGCAGCGCCCCACGATGAACCGCCAGCCTTGAGTGTGGAGGAGCACACTGCGCCGCCCAATCAGAAGCCTAAAAAACGAGCGTCGCTGACAGCGCTGCTCCCGCACGCGTCGCCAGTGACCTCATCCGTACAGCACTGCAGGCGTGGAGCAAGTGTGGGAACACTCTCATGGAATTTGCTCCTCCCGGTGACTCCCAAGAGCAGCGGAAGGACCCCGTCCTCCAGCCAAGATCTTCCTGAGGCATGCCCTGGTGGGCTCTCAAGGACATGTTCCGTCTCTCACCCGGAGCCTGTAGTGCTTGGGGCCAAGACCCACGACGATGACTCCGAGCGAGATGCCGCAACGGTCGTGTCGGTCGCGGTGAAGGTGGACCTCGTCGACGTAAACCTGATTATCATCGGGAGCGGTGGCGAGGCAGTAGAGCTTCTCAGAAAGCGGCGACGGCAAGGGGGTCGGACGTTGCTGCTGTGGACCAACCGACCCCAGCAGCAGCAGCAGCAGCAACACGTCAAGGAGAAGGCTTGCAACGCGCATTTGCGAAGTGCAAGTCTGCACATGCCCAGCTTCGTGTGGAACCCTCCTGCCGGGAGTGGCCCCGCCTCGCCGATGGTTCATCGGATGAGGAGGCAGCATGGCTGCTCAGCAAGTGGCATGAGTCGTTTTGGACCTGACATCTTTGACCTCAGAGATGACGAGTGCTACCGTGTGCAAGTCGATGACTCCGGTTGCGAATGTGGCATCGCGGTCCACAACGAAATGCGAGGCAACTTGCTGTGGGCTATGTCAGGTGGGGTTGTATGAAAAACCCCGCGCGTAGGATTCATGGAAGAAGTCACCGCAGTGTCGGCGATAGTAAGTTTGGCATGTAAAGCGGGAGAGAGGAATAAAAGCGGTAATGTCACATCTGTTCGTCTGGTTGCTGTATGATATCCTGGCAGGCAGGCGCGAGCAAAGAGTGTTACCACGTAACACAATGAAATGATGACAGAACGGTAAATAAAACGATATCCTTGAGTTCACCAGAGTGGCTTTGTGAACCCGTGGCCACGTTGCCAACCAAAATACCACCACCAACACCACCAGCACCACCAGGGCACGAACCACCAAGATATGACCTGATTTTATTAAGGAAGTTATCATATTAGGAATTAGTTATATCTTTACAGGAGACTTTACTAATAATTATCTTCATTCTATTTTCCTCCTATAATATCCCATGATGAGAATAAGTGCTGAAACTACAGAGAAGAAAACAAGTGAAGTGTAACGAAATGCGAGTTTCTTTTCATTAATTACAGCACGCATGAACGAAGTGGGACCCTTATGACCTAGAGTTAAGCTTGGAGATTACAACTAGAATCCTTTGACAAATCCCGATGGTTCTTTTCTCAACAACAACAACAACAACAACAACAACAACAACAACAACAACAACAACAACAACAACAACAACAACAACAACAACAACAACAACCACAACCACAACCACTACCCCTACCGCAACCGCAACCACAACCACAACCACAACAACAACTACCACTACGACGACTGCTACTACTTCTGCTTCTACTACTACTCCTACTACTACTACGACTACGACTACGACTGCTACTACGACTACTACTACTACTACTACCACTACTACTACCACCTTCACCACGACGACGACGACTACTACTACCATTACTACTACTCCGACTCCCACTCCCCCTCCTCCTACCTCCCACATCCTACCTCCTACCCCCTACCCCGACCCCGAGTCCTGGTCCTACTCCTACTGCTACTACTACTCCAAGTCCTGCAAAACGGTAAAGAGGAGAATAAAACGACAACATCATGACGGATGAGTAGATTTATAACGGGGTTTCTTACAACCCCAGGTGCAGTGGCATTTTGCGGGCCTTCCTATGTAGGCCACGGCCAAGTCGTGTGCTCTTCCATCGCCGATGTCGAGAGCTTGGACGTGTCTGTGAACTTTCAGGAAACGATGCCTCTGGCAACAACCACCACAGCCACGGTCGTCATGGCTTTTTTCCAGATCTTTGTGTTCCTGATAGCTTACTTCATCATCATGCGACATTTCGAGGTCATTGCCGATTCCGAACACTGGCCCTGGTGGCGGCTATCGTGGGTGCTAGGGCCCGGCCTCTCCATGGGCGCCTTGCTATATCCACACTATACTGGCATGACCCTCTTTGGCCACCAACCTTCGGTTTGGTTTTGTGGCCTGGGGTCTGCAGTCTTCACCGCAGCCATGGGATTACTCCTTCCGCCCATCGGATGGACGATGGACTTCTGGAGCCGGGCGTCGAAAATGATGACTTTCTCAGTCTTCACCGTGAGTGCAGGAGGGGGAATCATCTATCTCGGCATATGCGTTTCCGTACATCTGCTATCTCGTCGTTTCTCAAGCAACTGTCCAGAAGTGGATTGGTATCGTCATTCTGCATGGACCTGCGCCCACCTGCTCGCAACATTCGGAGTTGGAATGCTTCTCCATGGCATCTCCTTGGCCTATGTATGGATGGAGATGTCCTTCCCTCAGACGGCTGCACTGTTCCTGGTCATTGCCACAAGTGTAGCGGAGAAGGTCGTCAGCAGGATCTTGAACTTCGCATACACCACCTACATATACACGCCCCGCAGCTCCATCGATGGCAGCAAGAATATTATCGGGGACCAGCGCCGTTATCTCACAGTTCCGGTGGCAATAACGCATGGGTTTTGCGAGGCCGTCAGATTGTCGAGCCTTCTGTCGGTAACGGTGCGAAGTCCGAGCTGGGCATGGTTGCCCAGTGTCCTGCTGAATGTGAGTTTCAACCTCATGGAGCGGAGCCAGCTGATGATGAGCTTAGCAGTACGAATTTTGCCATGGTGTGATTGGATGTGCCCCGGGCTGAGTCTCGTCATCATGCATGATGTGAGGCTTCATGCCGGGTACGCGCAATATGTTGCAGTGCTTGCATTGTTGGTTGCTGAGATTGTTTCTGGGGGATTGGGCTTGACATCTGTGCTCAACAAGCAGTGTGTCATCTTGATCTTCTGCTGTTTCCTTTTGGAAGTACTGGAAGACGTGCTGGTGCATGTCTTACCACGCAGCGACTACTGGCGCCGAAGGCTGTCGCCGTACTACGAGCAACAGCCAGTCCTGCATCCCAAGCAGCTGTTGCTCATGGATCACCAGGGAGCAAACTACGAAGCAGCGCCGTTGGCCCTGCATGGCCAGCGATCCCTCACCTCGAGCGAGGTCGTGGGGCTCATGTGGCCGAGCTGTTTGTTCACCTATTTTCTGATGACGCTGATGCTGGGGGCTGGCTATGTTCATGGTGTATGCCATGAACCCATTCCGAAAGAGTTTCGAGTTCTTGATGCACTAGCTTGGGAATCTCCGCTACGGTGTGATTGAGGACGACGAGTAGCACACTTTATAAACGCATTGTAAATACGGGTGCTACTTGACTACTGCATCGGTTAGCGGTGTGTGATAGCTCCATAAATCTTCAGTACCGTGACCAGCCGTCAGCGGAAAGCGCCTTGCCAGGAGGCAAGCCAGATGCCACATTTTTCAATTTTATGAATCCCACATTTTTCAACCTTATGAATCCGAGGTCTTCATAGAAGAAGCTCGCCAGGCTGCCAAGAATGTGCCATTCCGGCAAGGCACTGTCTCACTCGGATCTGCCGTGTCGGTGGATTTTGTCTCCGTCCCTAGTACGCCACAGGACGTTCGGGCTTCGTCCTAGCCAAGCTGGAGGCAAAAGCGCCATCGAACAGCAAACGATTTCGAGGAGATGTACTGATCCCAGGCGAAGGAAGTTGTTCCAAACCGGGTGGGTCCTATGTACACGAGGTCACCGAAACACCAAGAATCGTAAAGCTCTCAACCAAAAAAGTCAGACAAGGTAACTTATCATAGAACAGGCCCCAACTCTCGATTCTTTTCCGATGGCCTTTGGATGCCTTCTTTGCAGGGGCTGAAGTAGCTGAAGCCACTTGCCACGTATGGAAAGTTTTTCCCCGTATCATCTTTTGAGCACATCTCGCAAATGCATGCCGCTAGTAGACATCGGTCTGCTGGTGAAGCCTCTGCTCGTGAGGTGTGAAGTTTCGACAATCCCTTTCCAGGCTCGAGTACAAGCTCCTGATTCCAAAAGGTTGACAAGCCCTAAGCAACAAATGTACAAGTTAGCTTGTTTGTCGTTATGCTGCGATGTTGCGCCTGAAAGGTGTAATGTCCCGCAGAGGATAGCTTTGTACTCGTACGCCGACGTATGGCTTGCGATGTGGAGGCCAAACATTACCTTGACTGTCTCAGGGCCTCAGCGGCCTGGATGGGCTTGGATCCGGTTTGGCCACTTCTTGGCCTGCTAGAGACAGATGTAAGGAACTGAACTCGAAGGCGTTCAACTCACAGCTGTGGTTATTGTTGCGGCAAGACACAATAATAGCAGTTTACCCGCAGTCATGAGCATTTTGCGGTAACTTCAGGAACATTGCACAGAATGTCGTGAAGAATGGTGATGCCACGACGGTTCGGCTGGTGCCATAAGTAAGCCTTTAACTTACATATCTATGATGGCACGATGCGGCTGCAGGCCCACGAAGAGTTGAAGCGCAGGGGTTTTCTGCAATTGCGGGTACCGTGTTAGCGGTCGTCCAGAAGCATCCTGCCAGCAAGTGTCCATGATAATCAGGCGTTTCGCTGATTTCCTGAAACTCTCCGTGTAAGTCTCACGTTGGCGTGGCTGAACGAGGTCTGGCATAGGAGTCCTGGAAGATGCTACCCTAGACCCTCTGCCCATCCTATGCCTTGAACCCTGTCTGTTCCATAAAGCCTTCAAGTTCGATTTGATTGGGACACTTCTTTGAAGATCTCCTTCGAGTTGACACTTTGATGATGATCTGACCAGGTCCTCCCGGTGGTTTGTTTAGGGCTCTAGGGCTCTAGAGTTTGGGGGTGAGGGGTTCACAGTTCCAGGGCCTTGAGATGCTTGGCTTAGGTATAGGTTGCTTAGGGCTTAGTTTGTAAGTGTGTGTGTGTGTGTGTACGTCAAGTTTCACCTGTCAGATTGAAACATCAAATCTTCGGGTGTTCCAGAGAGCCACAGCAAGACCCGGAATCACCCACAAGCAGAGCCGCAGGGGCCGCCCCGACGACTGGCGGTTCCGCCATCCAAGAAGGACGTCCGGCGTTCGGATTTTGTGATGTGGCAGAATCGTTCCTCAGGGTTTCCGATATGTTTATTATATCATCGAAGCCACCAGAATTTTTGTCTCATGATTCCGGCTTCGGTTGGATGGGGGCCTCTTGGGGCACAAGGCCAAAGAGTTTGGCGTGGGGAAGAAAGCCTGTTGTTGCCTTTGGGTCTCGTTACTACTGGAAATCTTCAACCGATGATAGGTTCAGAGATGGAGTTTCAGAAAAGAGTAAGGGACCTCAGTAGTAAAATCCTTTTTACGAGTAACCTCAGCAAGGAGAGCTTTTGCACCCCAACAGGTCTCACAATACTTAGTGGCCAGCGTTCTGGTTGGGTTTCAGATTTGATGTGCAGTGCTTAGGGCTCGGGCGCTGGAGCATCAGAGTTGTCACGTCTGAGATCTTACCACAATTCAGAAAGATGAACCGCAAGAAAGGCTGCACAGAAATAACAAACAACCCAACCCACCAACCCCAACCCCAACCGCACTCCCAAGGCCCCGGGCTTCAAACTACGTAGACCTCTGAAGAGCTTCAGCTCATCCTCGGCCGGAGGACCGCCGGAGGATGATAGAAACGTCGTTTTGTGTAACTCCTACCATGAACATTGCAAGGCGTCAAAAGCCATTGTAATGCCTTCTAAGTGCCTTGTTCAACTGCCCGAAAGCCCAACAACTCTACGCCTTCACCCTAAACAAGCACTGAACCCTAAATACAGTTAGGTTCCTCAACAGGAACCGAGCCCACCGCAGGAGCGTCGGAAGCCGCAAGAAGAGGCCGGACTTCGGGTTTTGGTTTGAGGGCTCTTGGATTGAAGGGTTTACAGTAGTGTTTGGGGCTTTAAAGCTTTAAGGATTCAGGGTTTGGGGCCTAGGATACAGAGTGCTTGGGGTGTGGGGCTAGGAGCTCAGAGAGGGTTTTGAGCTGTAGAGTTCGGGTGTTGGCCCCCACTCCTCGAGCCCAGGTGCACAACGCCCCTGAGGGAGACTCTGCAGAGAAGAACTTCGAAGAGCATCGGGCCGTTGTCGAGGTGGCTGTAGGGGTTCCTGGGTTTTGAGGTCCTGGGGTTTAGGCTTTGAAGTTTGGTGTTTAGGAGGTCAGGGTTTTAGGGGTTCTGTGCCTTGAGTTTCAGGGACCTGCTTGCAACAAGCAGCAACTTCCGGACTCGGAGGTGACATGCGAGGCTGCGACCAAAATGCAAGGGCCTGAATTAGAAGGGTATTCCTTAGGGCTTCTTGTAGTTTTAGTACAATGCACTTCAACCTTCAGGCCCTATTTATGAGACTTATAACGCCAACCCCCCCCCCTCCACAGCGGTGTTTGCATGATTTCCGCCAGAGATGTCTCCTCAGAAGACTGCTCACGCTCAAGCCCGCAGCTGCAAAGCAGTAGTCATAAACAGGCCTGGGACCCGAAACTTTGCCTTCCGTCCCCGCTTTCTCCAGGCCCCAGAACCTCAACCGTGAAAACCGGCAACCCTCGAAACTCTAGCTACACCCTTAACTCGTAACCCTAAACCTGAACCTAGGACCCGGCGTAGGGAAAGCGGAGGGGTGGACGAGCGCCGCTTCGTCTTCCGCTCGCGGTTCTCAGACGCTGTAGAGCTGGCCACTGTAAAGCTGCGCGCGGGAGAACCCGGCGTAGTAGAGGCGGGATGCTGGACCGAACTGGCCGGTCTTGCTCCCGTGGCCTCCTGTACTCTACCGCTTTGTTTCCGCCGCTTTGTTTCCGGGATGCAGGGCGTTTTCTCCCACAAGTGGTTTTTTCCCTGCATCGTACAGTTTATTGCCAACTCCAGGGCTCACTTCGTTAACCTGAACCTTGCTAAAACTTGGTTACCAGTTTCCGCATTTCACTATTGTTTCGCCAGACATGAGCCTCTCGAACTTGGTGCGGAAGGTTTGAGGCCTCGGACCTCAGTTGCAAGAGGCCTTGTTAATCAGAGTAGGGCTTTGGGGCCCATTATTATACTATAATACTATAGTTAGACAAGGAACCCCCAAAGTAGTATGGGTAAGAGCTGAACGGTTTGCGTGCGCACACACACACACTCTCTCTCCAAGCAACAGCGACAAACTCGAAACGTTCCATAAGGGTGTATTAAATCCTCAACCCCAACCATTGTTTGGAAGGTCACTGGCGCTGAGCTGCGGGTCGCTTGGCAGGGATATTTCTTCAAATCCTGGAGTTCTTGGGATTATAGTATATTGTATTGTATAACAATAACATTACCGTACATCATAGCATGGAGGATTTGCCGTATGCGATCATGCGGCCTGTATCAGGATTGAAAAAGTTTACGGGCAAGAGCTTTCGGGATACATGTGTTTAGTATGGAGTGTGAGGGTTCATGAGCTCTTTGGGATTAGAGTTTCCGTTTTGGGGATTCGAAGTTGCCAGGAACCAAGGGTGAGGGTTTTGGGCGGCTTGGGGTTTTGGTGGTCGGGCAGGTTTGAGCAGAGAAGCGTTCAGTGCGGATTGTGGGTCCAAACAAAGCCAATACTAGCAAGCCGGTGCTGGCTGGGTTTGGAGTGGAGGGTGCTTTGCAAGCCGTTGAAGGTTTGACGCATGAACGCATGTGATCGGCAACATATTGATGATAAACAGATGAAAAGTAAAGGATGGCAGCGAACTGCACCAAGACACTCAGGCCTAAACAGATTGAGACAAACCTTCTGTCCTGTATCGCTGCCACTACCGCTACACCTACTTCCTCTCCGAGCTATCGCGGAGAAAAATCAGGACTTCGGCTTCACTGCCGCTACACTACCATGTCCACTACCACCACCGCTATTGCTACTGCTGCCACTATCACTACGACGACGACCTGATGCGAGACAGGAGAAACACGTGAGAAGACTGACTCAAGCACGAATGGTGCAATGTCGGCTCCATCTCCACATGCAGTACAGATATGCTTGAATTAGGCAACACCTGCATGATCTTGGCATTGTCTTAAAAACGAACGCAGGAACGCTGGCAAGCACAGTTGATCACGAAACCATTTCTGAACAAAGTTGTGTTTCCCTTTCGCACGGGAATGCCCGTCTACTGCTTCTACTACTGCCGCTGCCACTGGTGTTACGACGACGACCACTCTCGCTCCGACTCCCACTGCGACTGCTACTGCTAGTGCTACTACCATGAGAGGTAACAACAATTGCTGCTTCTACTACGACGACTACGACCACGACGACTGCTGTAACAAGAGGAAGAGCAGCAATAAGAGTTGGAGGTCCGCATTGCGCCACTGCCGCGGCCTTGCGATGTGCTTGTGTCGAGAAACGAGATCCAGGCACGCGGCTTTGGGGCTTGTAGACCATACCCTGAACCCGAAACATAAGCTGTTAGGCAGTTGGAAAAGGGTCCGAAAAACAGCGTAAGCCCTACACTGGACGGGAGTTGCACAAGTCGCAGCTCGAATTGTCCGATGACGCCAACCCTGTGGGGAATTCTGGAGCATCGCCTGACCCCTAAGCCCTAAACCCATGAACCCTGAACTCCTAAACCTCAACCTCAAGACTCCACAACACCCAACACTCCCCAACACCCCCGGTGATCGGCCAGGTTTCCCTGGCCGGGGCGGATGTCTCGAGCCCACAGAGGCCATGCAGCTGCACGCGTACCGGTTTAGGCTTTATGGGTTTAGCCTTCGGGGTTGGTTTCGAGAAGGGGCCGAGCCGGATCCCTTGATGAGTTCCAGATCCCGCCAGGCAGCCCTAACCCCGAAAAGCCCGAAGGAGTGAGGCTCAGAAGCAAGCAGAGCTTTAAGGCCCCTCCAGCATGTTCGAGCTGAGGGCCTTAAGAGCAACTTCGCTCGTTAGTCGGCGCTGCGAACCGCATCCCTTGAACAAAAAGAACCGCATGGTGCCTCTTGTGGCCGAGATGACAAACAATAGACTTTAAGCTGCTTGTGCAGCGAGTTGAGATGCCTTTTCGTCAGCTCCTTGTCCACCTGATTTTGATACCAAAGTCGGTAACGGGCCTCTCCATAAGTCAAGAATGCAGAACCTGAGACATCTAAAATTCTGAACCTGCCCCAAAGCCCTGAAGCAAGAATTCTCACTAGCTCAACAATGAAGCCGCTGAGTCTAAACTTCAAACCCTCACCCCTCAAGCTTAAAACTGTAAGCTTCAAGCCGGGCAGATCGAAATCCCTCAAAAGACTTCAGGTTTCGAAAGTTGAGAGAACTTACGAAGATCCGAGCTTGCGATTTGTTTGGCGATGAGGGCAATGCTAAACCCAATGCGTGTGCAGGTGGTGGCTGTCAGGAGCCAACATCACCGAAGGAGCTCGCGAAACTGCTACATACCACCGGGGCAGGCCAAACGGGCTTTGGGCTTGGGGTCCATAGTGTGCGGTTGAATCTAGGCTCATAATTGACCGTAGCCGTCGAATCTGGAGTGACATTGACATATCTAACATGTTGTAAGGATATAAACTTCACGGCTCTGAGTGATCAGGAGATTCTGACAGATTTGTTTGTGGTTAAGGGTTTCTGTCCTTGAACCGCGCACACTCGGCCTTCCGTCCGAGCGGTGTTTTCTTCCATGTTCACGTGTGCAAACTCCTTCTAAAACACGTGCACTTGAAACATTCCCAAATCTGGAGCTTACTCTTGCACCCTGCAACCGCAGCCCTCAACCCTAAGCCCCGCACCTCAAGCCCTGAACCCACGATGGATCTTTATGCAATTGAAAACAACAGATTGGTCAGGTTGAGACCAGGGCTTCTGAAGTGGGTTTAGGGACTTTAAGCTTCAGGGTTTGCTCTTTTCATATTGGAGGGGAGGGTTTCGGTAAGCAGCAAACTACACAGGCTTCTTTTCGGAAATCAGACCTGGACAGAACAAAAAGGCGATTGAGAAAAGCCTTCTTTTAGGGTTTGGGATGCAGAGCAGAGTCCAGCCCTCAGGTTTACGGTCCGTTGCAAGCGTACTTCTACACACTTAAAAACCCTCAACCCTACATCCCCGATCGCCCAACCCCCAATAAACCCTTAAATCCCTAAGCCCCTAACCAAAACATCCAGACGGCGAGGAACCTCTAAGCCCTAGACTCCAAAAGCTTCTTGGGCCAAAAAGGTCGGAACTGGTCATCACCACCGGCTTGGGTGAGATTCTCGGAGGACCCATGCAGCTTCTCCTAGCCGCTCCTGAGAAGAGTACGAGCCTTGCGGGCGTTTTGGGCTGCAGAGCAGGCTTCAAGGGAACAATCGTAATATAAATAATACATTGAATATCGTCATTCGATGATATCAAGATTATATGATTTCTTCTATGGGCAAACTATTAAGGAAAATCATGTTAATGAGATTAGAGCACGAATTTTCATTATGTATGCATAGATCATGGCGATAATTAATGTATCGATCGTGGAGTTTCCGAAAGTCACCAAAGCTAGCGTAAGTAGTCTTTCGTTTCTATCTATGATAGTAGTGAAGCGCGATTCTGTGCGAAACCTGGGAAAAACTCATACAAAATAGCCTAGATAAAACACTCTTGCGGAAGTATCTGGGTTTAGATGGGTCTTTAGATGTAGTGAGCTGCCCTGCACGGACAATAGGTTGTTGGCATTGTTACGTAACGAGAGCTATGGTGTCATGAAATATTTGAGATGGAATGGGCAGCGGAATGAATATTTTATATATATATATATATATATATAGATATAGATATAGATATACTCATCTCCCCCAAGATACGCTTTCGTGGTTCTTGAAATATGGGGAACACGAAAGAAAATTCCAAAATTTCTAGCTTTGAAATTCACGAAATACTGTAATACTCAAAAAATAGGACAAGGGCTGGAATTCTTTGAGTATATTAGTGTTTCGTGGGTTTTGAGGCAATGAAAATTGATTTTTTGGTGAGCATTATAGTGTTCTTGTGCGTTTTAGAAATGGAAATATTGAATTAATTAATAATTATTCTAATATCTAAGATAGGATATATTGTATCCAAGATAATTGAGAATTTTCAACTGTTATCAAAAAATTGGAGGTATTATTTTATTAATAGAAACGATTTTCTTTATAACTATTAGACTATTAATTAATTTTTCTTTATTGATAATGAATGGGATATATAAAAAGCTCTCTATATTCCGTAATTTATACATCAAACACAAATGATTAGGCCGTATTGGGAGCGAATTTCACGAGTAGCATAGATATTTTCATTAAAGAGATAATAGTATTTTCTATTACTAAAGGAATATAAATTAATTATAGTGGAAAAAAATAAAAATTCGAGATATATTCATATTATATGAATAAAATTACTACGCCTTCTAGCATTTCAGTTTCTTTAACATATCAACTATTATAAATTCGGCACTAGATTTTTATACATATCAAACTCGCGCCTTGTAGTTACAGTATTTTCAATTATATGAGTAATGAACCAATATAGAGAAAAAACCTAAGGAATCGTATGGAAGAGGCGAAAAGAAGTAAATATGTATTGGAAAAACGACCCAGAATAAAGAAAGTGGAGCAGCAATTTTGAAGAAATAATATTGCCAATAAAAACAGAATAGCTTTGAAAAAAAAATCTATCGAAAAAAATCACCATAAAATCACATAAAAAATCAACTCAAAAAAATATATAAAAGCTTATAAAATCAAATATCTTCAACTGCAAAAATTTCAGGAACAATTACGGGCGACTATATATATAATTATAAAGGAAAATATTAGAATATGACTCTTGCAAATATCTATCATTTCATTTGAATACGTAAATTTGTTCTAGGGCTCAAGTCGAATTGAATTATCTCTTATTGGATATATGGTCGGTATACACGCACGTATATATTTTATCTTATCATCCATACGAAGAAAATTGAAATTTTTACCTTATTTGGAAAAATATATAAATAAATTATATAAGAGCACGTATATATTGATCTTGAAAGAATATTCACTAATTTTTTGTGGCACCAAAATATTAGATCTTTAAATGAATTTTATATGATTTATATATCGTTGAATACTTTTCATTGGGATCTGAATTCTCTCTCTCTCCACGCCACGGCCCAAGGCCCGTTTCACGTCCACGCGGGTCCAGGGCTATTTAATTCGGACCATTCGGCTAGCTCCAAGAAAGCTGCTTTGCTTTGTTTGCAACGAATGTTTTCGTATTTCAAGCGAGCGGCTCGACTTCTGAGCAGATATAGGGCTCACAAAGAGACTGCAATTCAAAATCCATGCATCGTCGTCATGCTTTGACCCCACCACCATGAACGTCGAGATTTGAGCTCTTTGGGCAGCAAGCATGAGGACCGCGCATAAACAGTCGAAACCACAATCTATGTTGTTTGAAAGCGGATTTTTTTTGCACGGGCCCAAATCAAGAACCCAAGCCCGAAATCGGAACGCATTTCTTTGAGGCACGAAGCAAGTTTGACCCGGGGTCACTCATGAGCCACTGTGTGGCGGGAGCATGGCACAGCCTACAGGGTGGATGGTCGAGCAATGCTGCGATGCGCTTATGAAGAAAACCCCTCGAGAAGACACCAAAATCGGGCATACGACTTTAAAAGCAGAACGCCAGGCCATATCGACGGATTTTTTTATTTGCTCTTGGCCAACCCAGAACGGTTGCCCCGATCAATGTTGATTCGAAACCTGGGTGGAAGCGGAGCCGCACAGCTCCAGAGCGTGGAAGCAAACTCCCCCAAAAATTGTTGGCTGACATCTCGCAGGGCAGGCAGGGCAGGACATTGGCACAGGGCAGCAGGGCAAGCAGGGCAGAGGCAGGGCAGCAGGGCAGGGCAGGGCAGGGAGGGCAGCAGAACCCAATGCCGTAACAAATGGTACCCCTGTTTGCTGTAAGACACCACCAAGATGCGGAACCCAATGCAGTACCAAATCGTTGCCAATGTTTGTTGTAAGATGCCACAAAAATGAAGAACCCAATGCCGTAACAAATCGCACCCCCTGCTTGCTGTTAGATACCAAAAAAATGCAGAACCCAATGCCGTAACAGGTTGTGCCCCTGTGCTGTAAAATACCACAGAGATGCAGAGCCCAAACCGAACTTTTGTTTGTTGTAAGGTACCACAAAAATGCAGAATCCAATGCCGTAACAAATCGTATCCCCAGTTTGCTGTAAGATACCACCAAAATGCAGAAACCAATGCCCGTAACAAACCGAATCCCCTGTCTGTTCTAAGATACGACAAAAATGCAAAACACAATGCCGTAACAATTCGTATCCCCTGTTTGCTGCAAGATACCACAGACATGCAGAACCCAATGCCGTAACAAATCGTACCCTCCGTTTGCTGTAAGATACCACAAGGATGCAGAACCCCATGCCGTAACAAATCGTACCCTCTGTTTGCTGTAAGATGCCACCAAAATGCAGAACCAAAGCCGTAACAAATCAAACCCCCGGTTTGCTGTAAGATACCACAAAGATGCAGAACCCAATGCCGTAACAAATCGTACCCCCTGTCTGCTGTAAGATACCACCAAGATGCAGAACCCCATGCCGTAATAAATCGTACCCCCTGTCTGCTGTAAGATACCACAAAGATGCAGAACCCAATGCCATAACGAATCGTACGCCCTTTTCGTGTTCGCTTATGTCTTATTTTTGTTTTGCTGCCCAGAAACTATACTGGCCGCTACAAGTACACCATAAGCTGTGCCATAAAAACTTTAACCATCGAATTTCCTGAAATACAAGCCCCACAGCTCCTTCTTGACAAAACCATTCATTTCAAAGGGCTGCTCCTCAAATCCTGAATTCCACAAAACCGAACCCCCGAACCAAAAGTTTTGAACCCACCCCTTCCAACCTTGAAGCCGAAACCTTCAGAAACTTACAAAAAAAGCGTTTAGCTTCTCCTCTTGCCAACCCCTGCCCAAACGCCGGCCGGCTCCCGCCGGCCGGCGGTCACTTTTTATTTTGTTTAATATGTATGAGAAAACACTCGTTTTTGAAAATATTTCTTTGCTCTTTGGGGCTTCGGGCTTGGTCTGGAAGTGTCGGACCAGCTCAAAAGGATCCGAATGTTGAAAAACATTGGGTTTCGATTGATTTTCACAGCCAACCAATGGATCCGAATCTTGAAAACACTCGGTTTTGATTGTTTTTTCAATTTTTTTAAGCACCCACACACACACACACAGCCGGCCGGTGGATGGTGAACACACAGCCACCCAATGGATTTTGAAAACATTGGGTTTTGATTGGTTTTTCATTCGTTTTCAGATCCCCCACACACTGAATGCTAAGAGAGGTTTCTGTATGCGAAGGACCACCTGATGCCCAGGTCTTGGGCGACCATGCACCAGCAACTTTGAACACGTATCTTCATGTGCAGTAAGGTCGAAGCTGAACGGCTCAAAGTATGCCACCTAGACCTGCGACCTGACTAAACCCCAACACGGCCTGAACCTGCTGCAGACACTGAGGAACAAGGACAAGACCAGAACTGTGAACTGCAGATGCAAGCTCGCGCTGACTCACAAGCACTGTTGCGCAACCACAAGTGTTCGGATGGGGTTCTTGGCTTAGCCCCAGGCCATCCACGCCGAAAGAATGTAGCATGTATCCAGTACGACGATGAACCATATACAGCGAAGACCAGGATGTCACAAGCGTTGCAGGTACAGGGGACTGGCCAAGTCCCCCTTCCCATCCACAACCGTAGCTTCGTTGCACACGGTGGGTTGTGGATGCCGTGTGCCCCTGCTGTGTACTCTGCACTCAAGTTCGGTTATATGTAAATCGTAAGTAGGAAATGGCTGCAGAGCGTGAGGAGAAGGCCCTTGGATACAGGGTTGTCACACACACACCCCGCCGTAGCGGGGTGAATTAATCAGACGAAGACGGTGAGCATGTAGAGCAGGTAGAGCCGTCGGGTGAACTTGCAGGATCTGGCAGCGGTGCAAGGAAAGTCGGTGGAGAACGTCTCGGAGAGGAGTTGGCAATTCGTGCCTTTGAAAGTGACGTCGATCAACATGACGAGCGTAGACTCTAGGTGCCAGTAGACCAAGGCAAAGTTGCCAACGATGACGAAGTATCAGTTGGCTCATTATGTAATGTAGTCGACGATCAGCGAGAAGTAATGCGTGAAGTACGCGTGGAGATGGTGCGGTTGTGAACATGCTGTACTGGTAACCGCAGATGTTCGGGTCATAGTAATCCAGTCGTTGGAAGGAAGGATTGAGTTGACAAAGTCCATGGAGGGTGTCGAGGTAGTAGCGGTTCTGAGAGGTCGTGAATCGGTGCTGTGATATGACAAAGCGTGGATCAAGGAGGGTACTGGGGATCTGGAGATCGGGGGAGGTCATCGGACGAACTTGCCATACTCGGAGCTCCACCAAGTAGTCAAGCCACCATTCCAAAGGAATATCGAGTAGGTGCGGGGCCATGAGTGTACGGGCGACGAAAGGAAGGAAAGGAGAGGCCGAGGACTAACCAAATAGTGCTGAAAAGGCTGCGGTAGATCAAATGGACCACGGTCAAGATGCACAAGTGAGGGTCTTTGTCTCAAAAATTTCCGTCAGTGTCCTCCAAAGCTTCACCGTCTCAGAGCTGGGAGAAGACCATGTCGTTGTTGTTCCTGTTGCCAATAAGGATTGTCCGTTGTGATGGGTGGAGGAGGTGAGTGGCGGCGAGAAATCGTAGGTGGCCATTTGGAAAAGGAAAGGCAATGCGCTGAACACCAGTATGTGGTAATCCAGGGTCCGGACGAAGTAGGTCGCCACTGTGCTAGGGTAGGATCTCGAATACGAACACGTAGGCAAAGTCGTGATGCAGAACGTAGCTGGACGTGGGCTCGCCAACACAGTCGATTGCAGTATACGATGACCGAGGGCTGATAATGATAGATCGTGAACACCGTGTTGTCGTGGTGGAAGCCAAAGAAGTTGTGGGCGCTCATCTTGTGATCTTGAAGGGCGGCGAGGAACTGTTGCCAAACGCCATATTGATGCCAGGAACAATCACCGTGATGTGCGGTCAAGATGGAGAAGGCGGAGCGGGTGGTGTGGCGGTCATCAGTGTGTGGACGTTGGCAATGACGGGGATCCAATTGTATCATAGTCTGCATCTCGAAATAGGAGAGGATCATGGGGAGGATGTCAGTGAAGGAAGCCATTCGTGGGTGAGGAAGGGAAACAACTGTGTTTGTACAGAAAAGCTGCGGTAAAAAGGCTGCGGGTGTGGGACTGACGAAACGGAGATGTCAGGGCATGTTTTCCAGAGCGGGATCTCGTTGGAATCAGGTACTCAGAAGTTCGCGGACGGACCGTCGTCTGCGAGCGGTGCAATCCCGGTGATGTGCTATGATGTCCAACATAATGCGGGCGCGATGTCTAATGCAGTTCTGCACGTCCTGATAGTACGGGGAGGCAGGAGTGCATTGGCGCCATTGTCGGAGCCACTGTTGTCGGCGACGTTCTGCGGCATCTCCATGGAATGAAACGGTGGAATGTGTAGTGCCCGACTTGCTGCGGCGTACTTGATGTAATGTATAACCATTTCCTCGGGGAGGAATTCGGATACGAGGGGGAGCGTCCACTGTTGCTGAGGGAGGATTCGTCGTGGCTAGTGTAGATCCTGTCGCTGGAGTGGTAGTGCTGGTCCTGGAAGGTGTCTTCCGTGGACGTTTCTTTGAACGGGACGAGGAGGTAGGTGGGTCCACTGTTTGTAGTTCCGTAGTGGGGCACAAAGAAGAGGATGAAGACGATGAAGATGTCGACGATGATGTTGACGTGGCCTTGGAAGGTCGAGACGATGTGGAAGAAGAGGAGGTAGTATGGTGGCGATGTCGTCGACGGCGTTTGCTGGGTCGTTTTCCCTGGGAGAGGAGAGGGAGAAAGTGGAAGGGTGCGATGAGGCGTGGGGTCCCCGTCAACATCTGAACCTGTGGGAGGTAGACCAGCATCGTGTGCGGAGGAGGCGTCCAGGTCTGAGTCCATGTCCGGGTCTGGTGTCCAGGTGACGTCGTCCAAAAGATAGGAATCGGGGGAAGAACCGGCCATGACTAGGGGCTCTGGTGGTAACTTGACCTAAAATGCCTGCGAATAAATCAACGAAAGGAAGGGGGCGCAGGTTCAATAAACGCATGGGAGCAAGTTTTCCGGGGGTTCACTGACCTGTCGCCAACGTAGTCCAAAACGACGAAGTACGGACCGGGATGCGTCTTCCAGTGAGCGTTGAGAGAAACCTCCTTCACGATATAGATGAACAAGTTCACGAACTTGAGGTGCAATGACGGCTTTGGGCCAGGATAATCTGCAAATGAGATAAATCCGCGTGGTAAGTCCCTGAGTGTTCCTGCGTGTCGAAGAGACTGAACACGGAGAGTGCAAAGAGATACTGTTCCGTGGGAGGACAAGTCGGATGGAACGTTGTGCGGTGTCCACGACGGTGCCCAACAGTTCTTGTCCCGGAACGTGTTCCAATTCCAAGGGAAGGCCATAGAAATGTGGATGTAGGTATACCTCTTGAAACCAACCATACGATGACGTAGAGGATGAAGAGAGAGGATCGTGGCCTCGGCGGGAGTGGTGTCGTTGGCAGTCGTCCAGGGATTCCAGTTCCCCATCCCAAATCCGAAGGAGGCAACGATTGTCCACATAGCGTGAAGAACAGAAATAACGAGAGGTCAGCATCTGATCGCGAATGAGTTGGTGGAATGTGGCTTCCCACAGGGCTGCGGTCGCTCCGCATATTGAGGGGGCCATGGGTGAGCCCATAGAGGCCCCGCGATGTTGTACCAAAATCTCCGTGCCAACTGTGAAAAAGGAGTGACGTAGCAAGAACATAACCAATGAAGGTAAGTCACGAAGGCATAGAGGTTTGTAATGTGAACCGGCTTTTCGATATCGGCCTCGAAATAGGCGACCAAGTGAATTGCGGTCCAGCATCGTGATCTGTATGTCAGAGTCCAAGGGAATCTGTTGGTGGCGAGCGAACATGTCTGTCAACGACGAGATCGAGTGGTAAATGCGATCATGTGGAACCGAAGTGAAGAAACCAGAAAGATCTTGTTGAAGTAGCTGAAGTTCCACCGTGACCGGGTTGTTGCGGAAGGCATGGATGAACGTCTGGATGATGGAGTGGACGGTAGGGGAAACGAACTGAGGTGGAACAACCGTCTGTAGCATCTGTAGGACGGCGGTGGAAAGAAATTTCGCGAGTGTGGCACACCACGTGTTGGAGTAGCTGACAATCGGGCGACCCTTCAAGAATTGTTTGGAGGGCTTGGGGAGCACGTAGGCGTACGGCAAAGATTCTTTGGGTGCCAGGGCCCAGTGATAGCGTGTAGGAACGTGTCGTTTGATGGCTCGTTGTATATGTTCCGATAGCTGCATCGGGTTGGTGTCTCGTCGCCAGAAAACTGCAGGATCCAGAAAGGTCTTGGTCAAGATGTCGAAGTATTGTTGAGGACAGAATGCATAAGCCAAATGCGGTCCATGATCAATGGGGGAGATCACGATGTGTTCTGAGCTTTCCCGTAAGTTCTTGAGTTCGCGTAACTGTCTGCCGTCAGGTCGCATCCGTAGAGTTTGGCTGTGTAGTTGCCATTGGTGTGAGACAAAGACTTGCCAGCGAAGTAAGGATTGGTCAGGTTGTCGCCACAGCTTGAACCATCGGTTCAAAGGGGCCACTGTAAACCTGCGAAATTGAGATTTGGTCAACCATCGGCCGTCGCTCATGTTCTCCCGATAGATGGATTCGTTCAGAACGACATCGGCCGGAGCTGCTACATGATCCGAGGGTGTGCGTTGTCCTGGCAGTTGTTGACAACAGCAAAGGAAGGGTTTCTCTGGGTCCCACTGTCGTAGCCATGCGTGGTGGTTGAACAAGGTTTGACCAAGCGTAGGGGCCTTTCTCTCGGTAATGGTGTATCGTGGTAGGTGGTAAGGCGGGAACCATTCTCGGTGATGAAGTATATAGCTGTCCAACCAGTGTTGAGCTTGTCGTAAAAAGTCATGAGCCAACTGAGGAAGAGGAAGTAATCGGTGACGAGGCGGGATATCTCCTCCTTTGTAGCGAAGGGCTAGACGTAAAGCTTGTAGGGCACGTGTTTGATGTGGTTCATCCACAAAGACAAGGAAGCGAACGAGTAAGTAGAGGTAGGCGATCGGAGTGCTATTCCGACGTAGAACTCGTTGTGAGAAGAACTTGAGAATGCCATTGCTGCCGACATATTGTATGATTGTGGCCAGGGTCTCCCGTTGCTCGATGAGGGAGCGAGTGCCAAGGAGTTCCGGTAGATCCCGGTAGTGTGTGTACCGATGATGAGCGCGTAAAAGACGAGCTCCGTTGCCACCTTCCAAGAAGGTGACGACCATGGGTGCTTCCAGTTGCACTCCCAATTTCCGTAGAAACGTGTAAACGAAAGGGGCATTCAAGTGTGGATGATATGTGGCAATCAGAGCTTGTTCCAAGGCGCGGACTTGTTCCTCAGTAGGTCGGTGCTGTAGAGTAATCGGTAGATGATGGTCGTATGTACCGGCAGCGTGCCAGATGCGTAAGGCAGGCTCGAAGAACGCTTGTGTGCCGGAACAAAGTTGATTGTATTTGGATCGGCGGCTAACTTCCCGGTCGGTGATCGTGTGGATGGTGGAGCCGATGTACCATCCGGGGTGTTTGTGGGAGATTTTGATGTAGACAACGCTGGACTGTAAATGATGTCGTAGAGTGTACCGCTGTACGTCCAAGTTGAAGAATAAATCCTGGAGACCGCGATGGTTGGTAGTAGTGGCGAACCGTAGGCGATGAAGTTGTAGGAACCACAGAGCGCGTACCCAGGAAAGACGTCCAAAGACATGATGTGGAAGAACTTGTCGTATGATCGGCAATGCCGCAATGTAAAAGTCCAGGAAAGATGTAAGAAGTCGGTGTGGATGAGGCGGTAGGCGGTGACGTACTGGGGGTCGCGGAGAAAATTGTGGAACATCGTTATCGTCGTCTCCCAAATCCTCAGCGAAAAAGTGGTCAAAGCTGAAGATCTCCAGGCAGAAGAGGAGTCGGAGAGCGGACGTTTGTAAGGTGTGAGCAACCTGAACGCGTGTCAGTGCGTATCTGCTGGTCAGCCACTCATGGATGCGAGAGTCGGAAATCGAAGGCAAAGTTTGTCGTAGTGTTGTTGTCAATCCATCAATCTTGAGGTCCGAGTCTTTGGTCCAGCCGGTGGGTGTGGTAAGGGACGTCCCGGTCGATGAAGTTATACCTGTGGAGGAAGATGTCGGAGTCCAAGGTGGATGGGACGTGTCACATGAGGAAGGACAAGTATAATGTACTCGAAGTGGTGACGACCTGCGTGTGGGATCCGGACGGTGAGAGAAAGTGGCATCGAGAGGGGGCTGTGGAATCCGTAAGGTTGAAGATGTAGACGGAGTTGTGGATGTCCTGGTGGTGGAACGTCGCAAAGATGAGGCCGGGGTTGCTCGGAGTGGTAGACCGTCGGATGTCTGTGATCTTCTCGGATGATTGAAACCCATAGCTGACCGGGATGCTGAAGAGGTAGAGGATGATGAGGAAGGGAAGAGTTCATGTCGTAGGTGGCGGGCAACATCATCATCACGTAAGGCAGGAAATTGTGCTGGTGAAAATGAAGAACCTTCTGTCAATTGTCGCATGACCTCGTTAACGAGTAGTAAGGCATCGGTGGACTCGAAAGCAAGCGGGTACACCGACTGGCCATTGGCAAAGCGGCGATAAAGCGGGTGAAGTGGGCCCTGATGTAGGAAATCAATAAGTCGACTGGTCTGAGCTTGTCTGTCACCTCGTACTCGTGCATGAGGAGTGCTTTCCGCACGTACAGAATGGTGTCGACGTGGAGTGCGAGACCGGCGCCGCTCATGGACCATGGGCATAGGTGGGGGACAGGAAACGTCCCGAATGTAAACGGCTGCGGACGAAAAAGGGAAGGGGAGCAAACATGGTCAACCGAGGATGGCAGGGTCGGACGGTTTTCCGACGTCAGGGCGGTATGGAGTGAATCAAGAGAAGTGCTGAAAACGTATGCGACGAACTGGTAGGGCAGCTCGTAGTATGGAGATGGTTGTTTCCACGCCTTCCTCGTCATCCCAGTAGAAAAGTTTGCACGGAGCGCCCCGTAGAGCAGCTTGCGGGATGCGGGCGAGGTGTAGTTGCAAATGTTCAGTGGCATCGAGACAATCACGAGAACGTAGCACCATTCCGAACAAACAGCTGCCGTTGTCTGACAAATGAATAAACTCACGTGTTGCAGGGAGACGCGAAAGACTGCTTCATGGTATCCGTGTCGGATCAATCGCGGTGTGCAGCATTGAAGCCGGGCCCTTCGCATGGAGCTGGTAATCAGATCGCACGACCTGGTCACCCACAAAGGCAAGTTGTCATGTGATTCTGGGGAGTCGTCAGCATCGTCGTGTAACTCCAAGATCACATCGATGTACTGTAAGTACGAGGTGATGTGCGCGAGCGAGGCAATGGGGAAGGGAACACTCATGATGATGATCGAAAACGGCTGCGGCATGTATCCAAGAAAGAACAAGGAACACGGCACAAAGGACGGCAGCAATCTGTTTTGCCGTCAACGTCCCCAAGTCGGTGTGGCACCTTGAGGTAGTTCAATGGCCGGTTGCCAGGTCGTCCGGCGGGCTTCAAGTAGACTGCCACAAGCGGGTGCTTCTCGGAGGATTTCAGCGTCCTTGACGGTGGCAATCGCAGTGGTACTCCTCATGTAGGAGAGGTGTCGGTCGCCCTGGAGTAACTGAAAGTGAGATGGGTGCAGATAACGACCATGGCGTTGATGAAGGAATTGCGAGAGTCGTTGTTTCACATGGTCAATGAGCATGTCGCTCCACACATGAAAATCAAACCACTCCGCATGTCCACCGTCATCGGGTAGGTCACAGCAAAGGAACCATGCCGGAATCAGAACACGCAGACGTATTAGATTAGGTGGAATGGGTAGCCCGGCGACGGCGGCTGATCGTTTCATAGAGCTCGGCGTGAAGAAGGGCGCGGCCGTGTTGTAAAACAATGGGAGAAACGGCTGCGGGATCCATAAATCAGAGCAAAGGGTTGCAACACGAAAACAATGGGGCATCGGGCATGTGATCTTTTCCGTACGGGCAGTCAAGAAGAGTGTATGAAGGCCAGAATGCGGAACACGGCGTCATGGATCCATATCATTGGCGGAGGCTGTGGTGAAGAACACGCGGCGGTGGTAATGGAGACATTGTCCCAACAACAGGTAGGAGCGGGCGCGTAGACACCGTAGCTGTGTTTGCAACAACTCCATGGCCTCCCAAGTGTGAATTTCATGAGGGATCATCAATGTCAGAACCGCATCTGAAAACCGGACCACGTCAGCGTAGGTGGTGCCGATGGGTAGGATGCGTGGAGGCAGAAAGGGTCCTCGCATACGGGGAGTGGGTTCACCTGGTAGTAGTTGAGCGGGTCGAGGTTGATGAACGTCCCGAGTGATGAAGTGTGTAATGTTGCGCCCGTGCAAGAAATGAATGACTTCGTAGTTCATAATGCGGTTGACCCGGAGGAGCTGCGTGGTGAGATACAAGTCGAGTACAATCTCGAACAACCCATGGTAAGAATTATCCGCGATCTGGACAACCTCATAATACATGTTACAGGCCTCCGTCATCACCTCGTGCATAATCTGGTGGATGTGCGGTCGCGGTGAGGTCGAGGAGAACGGAACCAACCAGCCTCGCATCAAGATGAAAGGAGAAAGCCAAAAATTGACCGGGACGTCGGTGAAGGTGGAAATCGTACGGTTGTCTCCAGAGGATAGTGAGACATAGGTGGTCGAGGGGGTCGGTGTAGTGCGATCCCTGCGAGATTCTCGAGCGGCTGCCACCCATTCGCGGTATTCAGAGGTAGTAGGAAGGTCCACCAGTGCCTCCGGTGCCAAGTTCGTGACGAGCAAGTGGATGAAGGGTAAACCAAGTAGCTGAAACGGCTGCGGGTAGAGGACATCGGGTAACAACTCAGAGTGTGTGAAGTCAGTGATGAAAAGGAAGAGCAAGTGAGGACTCTTTGTGTCACACGATCATCCGCTCCAGGAGGTGTCCTGAAGGTGTCTGCTCTGCAGGGCGGTGCCAAAGGCATGGAGTCGTAATCGGAATAGACGACTGCGGGGGACCTCCGTGCAATCGAACTCAGTTAAATAGGAGGGAATGCCCAAGCGGTACGTCAATGAGGAGAACCGCACAATGCTGGAGAACTCCGAGCCAAGTGGAAGACGCCGACGAAGAAGATCAGGAGGTTCAGAACGATCCGCGGGTAGGAGGGCAACAGTGGTCATGGAGCGAGCGAGGAGGTAGATGGCGAGTGCATCATTAAGATGGCGGTTGGTGGCCGAAAGTGCCGAGATGACGCCGATGTCGAAGGTGAGAACAAATAGGCCATGATAATAGTTGTCCCCAACGCGAAAGAACCCGTAGAAGAGGTTAGTGTGACGGTCAATGAGCTCTGCCAGGCGATCACGGATCATGACGTCATCGGGATGTCGTGTGGTCTGCCGAATAGAATTGCCTGGACTGCCATCAATAGGGGGGTGAGTCGCGGCCACGGCGTACGCGAACAAGTTCTGGTGGTAGTCCAAGAGCTGGTGCACAAATCCGCAAGGAAGTGTGGAAAGCTGGAGCGGCATGGTGTTAATGTCAAAAACCTTAAGGAAACGGCTTCGGAAGGTGCGAACATGTGAATCAACGTCCAGGCAGGCATTGCAACGCTGCAAACTGTTTCCGTTCGACTGCAGCCACCCCCGCGATGGTAACAGTTGGTGCGATGTGCCATCTGAAATATAGTGAGGACGATCACGCTCATGTGCTGGGAGCAGTGGCAGGAACAGCGGCTGGCTGGAAGGCGGAGAGGACCGCCGTCATCGCTAATAGCTTTTGTTGGTTGACTTCAGACAACTTGGAAGCCAAACTGACGGTCAATCCCCAATCCACAAGGGTTTTGTCAAGGGGTGGCAGGACGCCCGAAGCGGCCTCTTTCAAGATGCCCTGTAACTCGGTGAGCTTCGGTGTGTAGGATTCGCGATGGAGCTTGATGAGACCGTCGAGCCATTTCTTCACATCGGTGGTAGAGGCGGATTTGGGGGAGTTGGAAGCGAGGACAGCGCGGCGATCAAGTCGTTCGAACTTGGAGAAGGAGTCCCGGAGTCTGGTGGCAGCGTCTGGTGGAGGGTTCGGTTCTGCAAGTGGATGAGGTAAGGTCTCGGCGCCCGTGCCAGCGGCAAGCAACCTGAGCTGGTCGTTCTCCTGCTGCAATCGTTGAATTTGTTCAAGAAGTCCAGGTCGTCCTCCGGCTGCACCTTCCCCGTGGGGTAGTAGATCATTAATCGTCGCAGCAACCTTGTCCGCCACGTGTTGCAAGAGCTGAGCGCGATACGCCCATATGGTAAGGTCGCGTGGGCCTTCGGTAGCAACGGTGTGGTTGTCGTGTAGTTGTTTAAGGACATCAGAGATGTCGTATTGGTCCGAGGACTTGCGGAGTGTCCGAATAATGAATGACGCCAAAAGCGCTTCCTGTCGCGTCCTGAAAATTTCGATCACAAGAGGGCGGCCAGCAGCCAGCAGGCGGACGATCCATGCTTGCCCCGCATTCGGGGTGAGCGACACAACAGGTACGAGATGAATAGGCATTTCGGCGATGCCGAGACGCCGGGTAAAGGCAGTGTCTACGACATTGCGCGGTAAAGGGAAACCGCGGTCTGGGTTCGCGTCAAGGAAGAGGTCGGTGGTTTCCCAGTTGGCGCCGAGCGGATGGATGTCTTCGTAGCGTTCCTGAAGTAGGCGGTGATCTCGAGCGGAAGGATGATCGCGGCGATCACGGCGAGGTTCACGTCGAGCAGGAGGTGCACCGGAGGACGAATAGTGGGATGGATCATCATGAGGTGGAGGAGTGGAGTGCACCCGGCTGTCAGAATGTGGTGCCCGTCGGTCAGAGTCGGAAGGAGGAGGATGTCGTCGAGACGATGGCCGTGGTGAAGAATAGTGTAGCCGACGTCGTGGGGGAGAATCAGCATCAGGATCTCGATGTCGATGTTGCCTGATCGAAGTGCCACGGCGGCGGTGGCGGTGATGTTCCGGCGTGTTGGACACCGGGGTTCGGCTGCGATGTCGTCGGGACCGAGGAGGAGACGTACGGCTGTGTGCGCGATTGTCCCGGAAGGACCCCGACCTGGGAGGTTGCGTCGTAATGTTCCGCTGGGACGAATAAGGATCGTTTCGAGAAGGTTCATCACGTCCATGTAGACGATGTCGTCGGGAAGGTGGAGTGCGAGAGCGGTGTGGAGGCATAAGGAGGAGGAAGAATGGGAGGAGGTGTGAGGAAGCAGGTGAAAGGAGCCAAAGTAAAAACGGCTGCGGGAAGTGAGCTCGCTTAAGAACTGCTGCAGTAGCAAATAGTCCTCTTTGTCCAGGTCCTGAGCGCGCATCATGAGAAACGTCCGAGCCGGATCAGAGGCAACTCCTGGTAGCTGGAGGGAATGAAGACCCAATGCTGAATTCCACGGTGTAACGCCATACCGCGGACTTGTTGTGGACAAAACGGATGGAAGATGGATAGGCACGGTCGAGAAGAATGTGACCGTGGAAGATCGGGTGTGCGTTCCACGTAGAAGGCATATTGAAGTCCACGATCACGAAGAAGGGCTCGTACGGCGTAGTATGTTCGCGAGCAGGTCACCATCAAAGAAGCAACGACACCGGGATGGAATGTGATCTCGGCGAGGGCATAGTGAAGGTGATAGTCGCGTTCCGTCCGGAACGCAAGGGCCTGGCCATGTAGTTCAGCAATGGGAAAGAGGCACCGTAAAGTGGAGTCCGGGGCGGGTGTACGGGCAGAAGCAGTGTCCATCATCGAGTCCGGAGGGACGAGAGCTGTACGTAGACGAAGTTCCAAGAGTGGTAAGAACACCCGGAAGAGAATGAAAGGATCAGTCAATACGTCCAAGTACTCCAAGACAGTTGCCGAAGTGGATGACGACAAGGTCGAGCAGGAAGAGGAGGCAGAGGACGAAAGAGGAGCAGAGCGTCGGAAAGGCATGTATGGTACCAGGGAAGGGCAGGACTGTGGAGTGATGTAGAAAATGGCTGCGGGACATCCAAGAAAGGAGGAGCAGAGTCGGCGATGGCACATGTTTTGTTCAGGCCCGAGCGACGGAGTAGAGGGTCAGGGGTGGGCGCTGCTGGTCTCCGCTCAGATCCCGTCGGTGTCGATCACGGTCTCGATCGCGATGGGGAACATCACGCGCACCTCGAGAGCGGTCAGGATCCTCACGATCATCACGGTCTCGGTCAGCACGGTCGCGGTGGCGACGCCGACTGCGGGATCGGCCGGTTGTCGCCGTTGTGGTCCGTGGAGGAGGAAGTTGCGGTCGCGCTTTGACCGGTACATAAGTCAAAGTGCCATCAGCATCGACCTTAGGTGCAAGAGGTCGTCCAGTGTGCTTGGAGACAGCCGGAGGTGGAACTGTGTGGCCGATCGGGATGGCATCAGAATGTCCCGGGGTTGATGGCATCGGAGGAGAAGAAGGTCCAGCAGGTAGCGGGAGGAAGTGGGGATACCGAACGACGTCGACGGCGATGACGATCACGATCGCGGTCTTCAGCGCGAGAACGTTCTTCATCTCGAGGGCGGTCGCGATCTCGTCTCCGAAGTCGTGGTAGGGTCTGGCGCTGGGAGGGATCCACATGAGGAGGAATCGGTGGTGGTCCCATGGGGGCCGGAGGGGCCACACTGCCGTCTGGAAGTACTTGAGGTCCAGGAGAGTCGTAGGCGGCTTGACCAGAATAAGGGCCTGGGTCACTGGAGGTGAGCGGCGCTGTGGCAGGTGGAGGACCATCCGGAGGCGGTGGAGTAGATGTCGTAGTCACCGGTGTCACAGGAGTCAAAGTCGGTCGATTCTGATGGGCTCGTAGCAATACGTCACGTACTTGGAGCAGTTGGTGGTCGGACAACGACTCGAAAAACACCAAGAACAACTGCAAATATTCGGAAGTGAAGGCGGAGGAGGCCATGATGTGCTGGGAAGGTTTCAGCAAAACGGCTGCGGGATGAAGAGGAATAAGGCTGCAACAACAAAGAGACCAGCAATGCCACACCGCAAGTCACGCACACATTTTGTGGGTCCTCTCACATGAACACGGCAATGCCTTCTGGTTGTGCAAGCGTGGAGTGCACGCCCCAACGGTTGTCGTTGCCGTGTAGGATGGAGACGAAGTAGTTCGCCGCATTTTCGGGGACGGTGCCCCCACTGTCGCTCTTCAGGTGATAGGCCGCGGGAGTGTTGGGGAGCACTGAAGACGGTGTGTCGGTAGGCGCGGCATTGGCTATGTCGAGATAGCAAATGGGGATTCGGCCATATACACAAATCGGACGGGGAGAACCCCATCCTCCGAACTTGGCTGCAGCCCGTAAGGCTCCGCTGAGACTGTGGACAGAAGCGCGAGAGTAAAAGGCAGGACTCGGCAGCCAAGAAGCGTCAAGGGGGTCGAAATTGCTGGGGCGGATGCAGCCTTCTTTAAGGATGCCAAAAGCCGCCTGAAGGTCCGTGTTGTGACCGAAATACGCGACGGCAGGTGCCCCGCTAACATGCTGTGCCGCTGCCGGGAAGGGAAGCGAAACCATCAGCATCGGTCTGCCTGCTTGGTCTGGTTGATGTTGGGGAGCCTCGACGTGTGTAAACTTGAACTGAACACTGTGAGGATGGTATCCAGCATGTACCAACAGATGCATCACTGTGAGTATCGGATCGGCTAGAGTGAAAGGCACATCAACTTGGCGTCCCTCCAAGAGTAACTCCCGTTGACATTGTCGACGATGAGGGAGCGCTTTGAAGTAGGGCCTGTATTGCAGCAATGCAGTATACACTCGATCCCAGTGCACCGCCTTGAGGGAGCCCAGCCGTGTGGAGTAATCGGATTGCAGGTAGGTATCAAATTGGCCTGCCGTGGCCAAACACTGGCGTAAGGTTGCCAACGTGCAAGCGGAGCTGAAGGGAGCTGCTGAGGTCGAAGATGCTGTAGGTGGCGACGTCAAGGATGCCGTAGGGGTGGTAGACGGGTCCGGCGGTGAGGTAGGGACATAGGCATCAGCAGGCACTGACTGGTCGTTGTTGGGGGAAGACGGGGTTGAGCCAGTGGGAAGTAGACCAGGCCAAAACGGGCTCGGAGGAAGAGGAGAAAGATCAGGAAGAGTGCTTGGAGCTGCCATATCAATAGGTCGTGGAGGCTGTAAAGGGGCAGCGATTCGGCCAGTCAAAGTAGAACGTTGAGGTGCCGCAGTCCGGGTCGTAGGTGCCGCCGGCGTTGACGACGAAGAGGAAGAGGAAGACGATGAGGACGCAGACCTCGGGCGTCGCCGAGATCGTGATCGAGAGGGTGCAGTCGTCCAGAGTCCAGGTGCACAGGATGGACGGGGACGAGGAGGCATGGCGAATGCAGACAAGCAATGCACAGCCTACAACAACAACTACTACAGGGAAAAGCCACTAGAACGTTACGGTCAAAACTCTTCCTGCCTGAGTCCTTGGGTATGAGTGCTTGAAGCCGCTTTAGCTGCAATCGCGTTTTGGTAGGCATGGAGCCGAATTTGTGGGTGCCATGAGAGGCGGTTAGGCCGTGTGGCTTCACTGCTCTCCTCATTGAACTGATCTAAGCGCTGACACTGAATTTGGCGCCTCCGAACTTGGAGGATCTGAGTGCAGCACCGAGGCATACACCACCGTCCCGGAGGACTACACACTGAATGCTAAGAGAGGTTTCTGTATGCGAAGGACCACCTGATGCCCAGATCTTGGGCGACCATGCACCAGCAACTTTGAACACGTATCTTCATGTGCAGTAAGGTCGAAGCTGAACGGCTCAAAGTATGCCACCTAGACCTGCGACCTGACTAAACCCCAACACGGCCTGAACCTGCTGCAGACACTGAGGAGCAAGGACAAGACCAGAACTGTGAACTGCAGATGCAAGCTCAAGCGCTGACTCACAAGCACTGTTGCGCAACCACAAGTGTTCGGATGGGGTTCTTGGCTTAGCCCCAGGCCATCCACGCCGAAAGAATGTAGCATGTATCCAGTACGACGATGAACCATATACAGCGAAGACCAGGATGTCACAAGCGTTGCAGGTACAGGGGACTGGCCAAGTCCCCCTTCCCATCCACAACCGTAGCTTCGTTGCACACGGTGGGTTGTGGATGCCGTGTGCCCCTGCTGTGTACTCTGCACTCAAGTTCGGTTATATGTAAATCGTAAGTAGGAAATGGCTGCAGAGCGTGAGGAGAAGGCCCTTGGATACAGGGTTGTCACACACACACACAAACACGCAGCCGGCCGGTAGATGGCGTACACACAGCCAACCAATGGATCCGAATCTTGAAAAACGCTGGGTTTTGGTTTGTTTTTCATTCCACCCGATGCCGTAACAAATCGTACCCCCTGTTTGCTGTCAAACAAATCGTACCCCCTGTATGCTGTAAGACACCACAAAGATGCAGAACCCAATGCCCGTGAAAAATCGTACCCCCTGTTTGCTGCAAGATAACACAAAGATGCAGAACCCAATGCCGTAATAAATCGTACGCCCTGCCGTAACAAATCGTGCCCCCTGTATGCTGTAAGATACCACAAAGATGCGGAACCCAATGCCGTAACAAATCGTACGCCCTGTTTGCTGTAAGATACCATCAAGATGCAGAACCCAATGCCCGCAACAAATCGTACCCCGTGTTTGCTGCAAGATACCACAAATGCAATGCCGTAGCAAATCGTACCCCCTGTCTGCTGTAGGATATCACCAAGATGCAGAACCCGATGCCGTAACAAATCGTACCCCCTGTCTGCTGTAAGATACGACAGAGATGCAGAACCCAATGCCGTAACAAATGGTACCCCCTGTTTGCTGTAAGATACCACCAAAATGCAGAACCCAATGCCGTAACAAATCGTACCCCCACCTGCCTGCTGTAAGATACCACGAAGATGCAGAACTCGATGCCGTCACAAATCGCACCCCTTGTTTGCTGTAACATACCACAAAAATGCAGAACCCAATGCCGTAACAAATCGTACGCCCTGTCTGCTGTAAGATACCACCGAGATGCAGAACCCATAGCCCGTAGCAAATCGCACCCCCCGTTTGCTGTAAGATACCACAAAGATGCGGAACCCAATGCCGTAACAAATCGTACCCCCTGTTTGCTGTAAGATACTACAAAGATGCAGAACCCAATGCCGTAACAAATCGTACCTCCTGTCTGCTGTAAGATACCACAGAGATGCAGAACCCAATGCCGTAACAAATCGTACCCCCTGTCTGCTGTAAGATACCACAAAGATGCAAAACCCAATGCCGTAAGAAATGGTACCCCCTGTCTGCTGTAAGATACCACAAAGATGCAAAACCCGAATGCTGCAACAAATCGTACCCCGTGTTTGCTGTAAGATACCACAAAGATGCAGAACCCAATGCCGTAACATATCGCACCCCCTGTTTGCTGCAAGAAACCACAAAGATGCAGAACCCAATGCCCGTAACAAATCGTAGCCGCTGTTTGCTGTAAGATACCACAGAGATGCAGAACCCAATGCCGTAACAAATCGTAACCTCTGTCCGCTGAAAGATACCACCAAAATGCAGAACCCAATGCCGTAACAAATCATACCCCCTGTCTGCTGTAAGATATCACAAAGATGCAGAGCCCAATGCCGTACAAATCGTACCCCCTGTCTGCTGTAAGATACCACAAAGATGCAGAACCCAATTCGTACCCCCTGTTTGCTGTAAGATACCACCAAGATGCAGAACCCAATGCTGTAACAAATCGCGCCGTTTGTTTGCTGTAAGATAACACAAAGATGCAGAACCCAATGCCGTAACAAATCGTACCCCCTGCTTGCTGTGAGATGCCACAAAGATGCAGAAACCCATGCCGTAACAATCGTACCCCCTATCTGCTCTAAGATACCAAAAAGATGCAGAACCCCATGCTGTAACAAATAGTACCCCCTGTCTGCTGTAAGATACCACAGAGATGCAGAACCCAATGCCCGTAACAAATCGCACCCCCTGTCTGCTTTAACATACCACAAAGATGCGGAGCCCAATGCCGTAACAAATCGTAGGCCCTGTCTGCTGTAAGATACCACAAAGATGCAGAACCCAATGCCGTAATGTTTGCTGTAAGATACCGCAAAGATGCAAAACCCAATGCCGTAACAAATCGTACCCCCTGTTTGCTGTAAGATAGCACAAAGATGCAGAACCCAATGCCGTAACAAATCGTGCCCCCTGTCTGCTGTAAGATACCACAAAGATGCAGAACCCAATGCCGTAACAAATCGTAACCCCTGTTTGCTGTAAGATACCACCAAGATGCAGAACCCAATGCCCGTAACAAATCGTACCCCCTGTTTGCTGTAAGATACCACAAATGCAGAACCCAATGCCGTAGCAAATCGTACCCCCTGTCTGCTGTAGGATATCACCAAGATGCAGAACCCGATGCCGTAACAAATCGTACTCCCTGTCTGCTGTAAGATACTACAAAGATGCAGAACCCAATGCCGTAACAAATCGTACACCCTGTTTGCTGTAAGATACCACAAAGATGCAGAACCCAATGCCGTAACAAATCGAACCCCCTGTTTGCTGTAAGATACCACAAAGACGCAAAACCCAATGCCGTAACAAATGGTACCCCCTGTCTGCTGTGAGATACCACAAAGATGCAGAGCCCAATGCCGTAACAAATCGTACGCCCTGTCTGCTGTAAGATACCACCAAGATGAAGAACCCAATGCCCGTAACAAATCGTACCCCTGTCTGCTGTAAGATACCAGGAAGATGCAGAACCCAATGCCCGTAACAAATCGTATCTCCTGTTTGCTGTAAGATACCACAAAGATGCAGAACCCAATGCCCGTAACAAATCGTACCCCCTGTCTGCTTTAACATACCACAAAGATGCAGAACCCAATGCCGTAACAAATCGTACCCCCTGTTTGCTGTAAGATACCACAAAGATGCGGAGCCCAATGCCGTAACAAATCGTACCCCCTGTCTGCTGTAAGATACCACAAAGATGCAGAACCCAATGCCGTAATGTTTGCTGTAAGATACCGCAAAGATGCAGAACCCAATGCCGTAACAAATCGTACGCCCTGTTTGCTGTAAGATACCACAAAGATGCAGAACCCAATGCCGTAACAAATCGTGCCCCCTGTCTGCTGTAAGATACCACAAAGATGCGGAACCCAATGCCGTAACAAATCGTACCCCTTGTTTGCTGTAAGATACCACCAAGATGTAGAACCCAATGCCCGTAACAAATCGTACCCCCTGTTTGCTGTAAGATACCACAAATGCAGAACCCAATGCCGTAGCAAATCGTACCCCCTAACTGCTGTAGGATATCACCAAGATGCAGAACCCGATGCCGTAACAAATCGTACCCCCTGTCTGCTGTAAGATACCACAGAGATGCAGAACCGAATGCCGTAACAAATCCCACCCCCTATTTGCTGTAAGATACCACAAAGATGCAGAACCCAATGCCGTAACAAATCGTACCCCCTGCCTGCTGTAAGATACCACGAAGATGCAGAACTCGATGCCGTCACAAATCGCACCCCTTGTTTGCTGCAACATACCACAAAAGTGCAGAACCCAATGCCGTAACAAATCGTACGCCCTGTCTGCTGTAAGATACCACCGAGATGCAGAACCCAAAGCCCGTAGCAAATCGCACCACCCGTTTGCTGTAAGATACCACAAAGATGCAGAACCCAATGCCGTGACAAATCGTACCCCCTGTTTGCTGTAAGATACTACAAAGATGCAGAACCCAATGCCGTAACAAATCGTACCCCCTGTCTGCTGTAAGATACCACAGAGATGCAGAGCCCAATGCCGTAACAAATCGTGCCCCCTGTCTGCTGTAAGATACCACCAAGATGCAAAACCCAATGCCGTAACAAATGGTACCCCCTGTCTGCTGTGAGATACCACAAAGATGCAGAGCCCAATGCCGTAACAAATCGTACTCCCTGTTTGCTGTAAGATACCACAAAGATGCAGAACCCAATGCCGTAACATATTGCACCCCCTGTTTGAGGCAAGAAACCACAAAGATGCAGAACCCAATGCCCGTAACAAATCGTACCCGCTGTTTGCTGTAAGATACCACAGAGATGCAGAACCCAATGCCGTAACAAATCGCACCGTTTGTTTGCTGTAAGATAACACAAAGATGCAGAATCCAATGCCGTAACAAATCGTACCCCCTGTCTGCTGTAAGATATCACAAAGACGCAGAACCCAATGCCGTACAAATCGCACCCCCTGTCTGCTGTAAGATACCACAAAGCTGCAGAACCCAATTCGTACCCCCTGTTTGCTGTAAGATACCACCAAGATGCAGAACCCAATGCTGTAACAAATCGCACCGTTTGTTTGCTGTAAGATAACACAAAGATGCAGAACCCAATGCCGTAACAAATCGTACCCCGTGCTTGCTGTGAGATGCCACAAAGATGCAGAACCCCATGCCGTAACAAATCGTACCTCTGTTTGCTGTAAGATACCATAAAGATGCAGAACCCCATGCTGTAACAAATCGTACGCCCTGTTTGCTGTAAGATACCACAAAGATGCAGAACCCAATGCCGTAACAAATCGTGCCCCCTGTCTGCTGTAAGATACCACAAAGATGCGGAACCCAATGCCGCAACAAATCGTACCCCTTGTTTGCTGTAAGATACCACAAAGATGCAGAACCCAATGCAGTAATTTTTGCTGTAAGATACCATAAAGATGCAGAACCCAATGCCCGTAACAAATCGTACCCCCTGTTTGCTGTAAGATAGCACAAAGATGCAGAACCCAATGCCGTAACAAATCGTGCCCCCTGTTTGCTGTAAGATACCACAAAGATGCAGAACCCAATGCCGTAACAAATCGTAACCCCTGTCTGCTGTAAGATACCACAAAGATGCAGAACCCAATGCCGTAACAAATCGTACCCCCTGTCTGCTGTAAGATACCACAAAGATGCAGAACCCAATGCCGTAACAAATCGTACCCCCTGTTTGCTGCAAGATACCACAAAAATGCAGAACCCAATGCCGTAACAAATCGTACGCCCTGTTTGCTGTAAGATACCACAAAGATGCAGAGCCCAATGCCGTAACAAATCGTACCCCCTGTTTGCTGTAAGATACCACCAAGATGCAGAACCCAATGCCCGTAACAAATCGTACCCCTGTCTGCTGTAAGATACCACAAAGATGCAGAACCCAATGCCGTAACAAATCGTATCTCCTGTTTGCTGTAAGATACCATAAAGATGCAGAACCCAATGCCCGTAACAAATCGTACCCCCTGTCTGCTTTAACATACCACAAAGATGCAGAAACCAATGCCGTAACAAATCGTACCCCCTGTTCGCTGTAAGATACCACAAAGATGCGGAGCCCAATGCCGTAACAAATCGTACCCCCTGTCTGCTGTAAGATACCACAAAGATGCAGAACCCAATGCCATAATGTTTGCTGTAAGATACCGCAAAGATGCAGAACCCAATGCCGTAACAAATCGTACGCCCTGTTTGCTGTAAGATACCACAAAGATGCAGAACCCAATGCAGTAACAAATCGTACCCCCTGTTTGCTGTAAGATACCACAGAGATGCAGAACCCAATGCCGTAACAAATCGTACCCCCTGTCTGCTGTAAGATACCACAAAGATGCAGAACCCAATGCCGTAACAAAATGTACCCCCTGTCTGCTGTAAGATACCACAAAGATGCAGAACCTAATGCTGTAACAAATCGTACCCTTTGTTCGCTGTAAGATACCACAAAGATGCAGAACCCAATGCTGTTTGCTATAAGATACCACAGAGATGCAGAACCCAATGCCCGTAACAAATAGTACCCTCTGTCTGCTGTAAGATACCACCAAGATGCAGAACCCAATGCCGTAACAAATCGCACCTCCTGTCTGCTGTAAGATACCACAAAGATGCAGAATCCGATGCCGTAACAAATCGTACCCCCTGTCTGCTGTAAGTTACCACAAAGATGCAGAACCCAATGCCCGTAACAAATCGTACCCCCTGATTGCTGTAAGATACCACAAAGATGCAGAACCCAATGCCATAACAAATCGTAGCCCCTGTTTGCTGTAAGATACCACAAAGATGCAGAACCCAATGCCGTAACAAATCGTACCACCTGTTTGCTGCAAGATACCACAAAGATGCAGAACCCAATGCCGTAACAAATCGTACCCCCTGTATGCTGTAAGATACCACAAAGATGCAGAACCCAATGCCCGTAACAAATCGTACCCCCTGTTTGCTGTAAGATACCACAAAGATGCAGAACCCAATGCCGTAACAAATCGTACGCCCTGTTTGCTGTAAGATACCACAAAGATGCAGAACCCAATGCCGTAACAAATCGTACCCCCTGTCTGCTGTAAGATACCACAAAGATGCAGAACCCAATGCCGTAATAAATCGTATCTCCTGTTTGCTGTAAGATACCACCAAGATGCAGAACCCAATGCCCGTAACAAATCGTAACCCCTGTTTGCTGTAAGATACCACAAAGATGCAGATTCCAATTTCGTAACCAGTCGTACCCCATGTTTGCTGTAGGATACCACAAGGATGCGGAACCCAATGCCGTAACAAATCGTACCTCCTGTCTGCTGTAAGATACCACAAAGATGCAGAACCCAATGCCGTAACAAATCGTACCCCCTCTTTGCTGTAAGATACCACAAAGATGCAGAACCCAATGCCGTAACAAATCGATTCCCCTGTTTGCTGTAAGATACCACAAAGATGCAGAACCCCATACCGTAACAAATCGTACCCTGCGAACGGACTGCGATGCCTTGTCAAGTTCTAAGGTGTCACTATAAGAGCTGTGAGCAAGACCGTGTAAAGTGCAAGGGAAGAGGGCACGCTACGCGTCCCTCGTCTCTAGGAGTAGGCTTGTGGTAGTGCTACGCACACCGCATTGCCTATCCAACCTTTCTGTATGACCGCCCATGCAACATTTGGCTCAAGAATGAGCACAAGCTCTAGAAAGCATTGCCCATAGCTAAAGTGCTATAGTCTTCTGTGATTCCCTGAGTGGACAGAGCTATCCCGTGCACAGACGATCCACCGCCGGCCGTGAGTGTGCAAAACGAGCGAACGCTGGATCTGCCTGCATAGGAGTGCGTGTGTGGAAGTGGAAGTAACAGTGATCCAGTCTGTAGAGGGCAACCACGCCATTATCCAATATAGCTCTTTGTGGGGTGAGCGACAGAGAACATCATCAAGATCAAATCCCCACGCAGGTTATCAGCCGTACGCGGCTCTGCCTTTCTGCAGCAAAGACTACTTGATCTACTACGACCCCAATGAACTCGGGATCAAGTCAAGATACGACAATGACTTTCGGTGCCGATGTGGCAGCGCCAGCTGTTGGCGAATCAACAGCTGATGACACAGTGGTGCAATCCGTTGACAGCTCCACGGAAGATGACAAAGGTCAGTCTTCTGCGCTTGCCATTGCAAAGGCAGTTCCCAAAGCAAAAGCAAAGAGTCTACCAAGGGCATCTACGCCTTCGCGTCCAACATCCACAGGTTCGAGGACGAGCAAGGCTCCAGAACGACGATCCGAAGCGTCTGGTTTTCAGGCACCTCGGACTCCGTCGAGGGCAAAGGACAAGGGAGTGAAGACCTTGGAAAAGAAGCCGCGACCATCATCTTCGAGAAGCTCTTCAGCACGATCAAGGACTTCGGCTACTCGCGGACGTGACAAGTCCATGACATGGAATCGGATGGTTACCAATCAACCACGCGAAGTTGACGATCTGGATATGACTCTGGATACGATTCCTGCACGTGGTGATGCTTCGTCGGTGACTACACCAGCCATAGCCGATGGTCCGAATGCCTACCAGGGATTGACGATTCCGCAACAGTTCGAAGCATCGAATCTTGCACAGCAGATGTACTATCGCAGTCAAGTGCAGGAGTGTGAAGGAGTTGTCCAGACCCTGATGGAGAAGATCAAGGAGATGCAACAAGAAGATGAAGGATCTGGGATTCGCATCGAAGAATTGGAACGACAACGTGATCATGCATGCTCAGCCATGAGGCACATCAACAATGTCAATCAGGAGCGAGACTATGAAACAGCCTTGTTTCGCATGGATGAACAGAACTCTGCTCAACAACGTCAAGCACACGCCGTTGCCGAGGAATTAGCCCAACAGCTACACGTGTTTCGCACGGAAGCAGCCACTAACTTTGTGCAGTTGGAGGCAAGAGCGCAGGGCGATGGTGAGCTTATGGCACGTGAGTATGAGCATCTGACTCACGAGCTTCATGAACAAGCCAGAGAGAATTTGTTCCTCCGATCGAACACAGCAAGTTCGGAACAAGCCCTGCAAGCAATGCAGGAACGATTCCACCTGGTCAGGAATCAGGAATTGCGAGCCATAAACGAGATTCAGGGGCTGGCTGGGAACAGTGCAGCCATTGATCAAGAACGACTTCGGCTTCGCGAACGTCTTGGCGAGGAGGAAGAGTACCGCAAAATGGCTGTGAAGAGGATGCAAGATGCAGAGGACCGACTCCATCAGAATGAGGATCATGCAAGGCACGCATTGCCTACCTTGCACGACGAGCTGAGTGAACTCAGGAAAACGCTCAAAGCACAAGAAGATCTTCAAGCGAGGACACGCAGCGAATTGGAGGCAGCACGGAACTCCAGCTACCATGGCGGAGTGGCACGGCCTTCGAGCATGCCAATGTCTTCGAGGACTACTGAGTCTGGCTGGGAGCACGTAGGGAAAGATGTAGTGCCTGCATTTTCCGTAGGAGGTGAGGTACGATCCCCTGAAATACGATCCCCAAGTCAGATTAGTCCAGTCGCCAAAGAGAAGTTCGCATTCTCGGAATCGAGCAAGGACAAGAACCTTGCGATGGATGGCATTCCATTCACCGGTGGAAATTTCTTCACCGGCAACATCAAAGGTGAGGCCAATAAGTCCTACACAACTCCAATTGTGGCGGATGCAATGCCTGAGCACTACGTGCCAGGCAATAGCAGTCCAGCACATGCGCGTTCCACGCCGAGTGCAGCCACTCTGTTCGGCATACCAAGTGGATTTCATGGACAAAGTGATGCGGCAGCTGTGCGTGATCGACAGCTACGTGAACTCTTGGAGGATCGCGGGATGTTGGGATCAAAGTCCACAGCATCTGCCAGCTCTTCAAGGCCTGTTAATATCGACGGCGTTATCGCATCTATGAAAGGCAACGACTCCAATGTTGCCCGAAAGGCTATGCCTGTTACATATGATGCCTCCATCCATGAAGCAAGGAGACGTCAGGTCGAGAAAGAGATCGCGGAGCAGTACGAAGAGAAGATTGCTGATCTGCGAAGCGAAGTACTCAAGGCCCAGAAAGCTGAACAACGTCTCAGAGCTGATCGTGATGAGTGGAGACTATTCGCTGAAACGATGCAGGAAGACAAGGGGGACGATGACGGCGACGAGGCCGGCGATGAGAACGAAGATGGAGAGCAAGGTGAAGGTGCCGGCACGGGGTACGACCCTCCAGATCCGCCTGATGATGACGGAGATGACAAGAAGAAGCCGGATCCTGACCCTCGTGCGCGTGATCCTGACGGAGACGCAGATCCTGAGGTCACGGAGGTGAGGATTTCCAGGAGAGAGGCCGACAAGGTGACGGTCCCTCCATGGCCTGTTCTCACTCACCTGAACAGCCGACCCAAATCATGAGGACTGGATGTTGTGGCTGGCACCAGCTTTCAATCCATTTCCCGATGTCGAAGCATTGAGCATAGACGTCAAATTGGGAGTCGCCATGGTTGCGATGTTACGCGCTGGTGGTGACAAATCTGCTGATCTATACCTGGAGGTGAACCGGAAGGCCAATGATTACATCAGTAGGCCCGAAGGGAAGATCATCAAAGGACGACAAATCATTGCGATGATGTATGAAAGCTTCCGAACACATGATCGTCTCGACATGATCATCACTCTCGAGTACTTGGTGAAGCTCCAGTAACAAGGCGACAACAAACTTCATACGTTCAAGCAAACGTGGTTGGAAGTTCTCGGGCGGATGAGACCAGAGGACATACCATCCAAGACAGCTCTCCGTGATTGCTTGCACAGCAAGATCAAGGACTCGCCCGCAATGAAGATGGATTTGGGCATGCATTACGACCACCTGCCCTACAACCACGAAGATCGATCGTACGACAATCTGATGAAGATCATCGATCGTACCATCATGCGGAGACGAGAACAATCAAATCTCACTCAGACTCAAATTGGTTTGCGTCAGATGCTTGAGGGCAAGGACTTGCTTGCTGCACCGGCCAAGGTACCTGAAAAGCCAACGCCTAATGCAGCTCCATCCGCAAAGGTCAAGGCATCGCCTACCAAGCCGGATAAAGCAACACCCGTGCTACCTCAGAGCAAGGCGAAGAGTCATGCGAAGACCAAGCCAAAGCCCAAGAAGAAGACGAGGAGTGAGTCAGCGGACAACAGAGGCGATAAGAGCAAGAAGCACATCCGCTGCAAGTTCCATTTCACAGATGCAGGGTGTCGAAATGGTGACAAGTGCCCATTCAGCCACTCGAAGAAGACTCCAGAGCGACCCTTTACGCCGAGGACGAGAACTCCAAGTCCATCTGGAGGAGGAAATCGGATATGCTATTCTTTCAAGAACACAGGCTCGTGCTCAAGAGAGAATTGTCCTTTTAAGCATGAGGCGGCAGCTACCCCAGCACCGGAGCCAAAGGCGAAGGCCAAAGCCAAATCCGAAGCGAAGGCAGCTGCAGCGAAACCGAATTCTAAGGCCAAAGCACTCCCTGCGGCACCCGCCATCAGATTGTGCCGAAGGTGGAATCCATCAGCCCCGGCTATATGGAAGCGATCTCCAAGACAGGATGAGGAAGAATCTGATTGTTCATCCGTTGACAGCGACGCTGACTCGGATTGTTCAACCGACGACGAATCATCGGGACCGACTACGTCGACCCGAAAAGATGTCAAACGCAACGTGACATTTGCTGATGACGTGAAGTTCACCTCTTCGTGCCCTAGAAAGTCAAAGAAGGACAGGGACCGGAAGGTGAAGTACGTCGACGTGGACGCAATTGTCAACGATGAGGGTCGCGCCGTGAATTTGGAATTCGCCAAGCACAAAGCGAGATTGAGGGCACAGATCATGAGAGACATGGTTGACGACGAGGATGATCAATGCGGCGATCGAGTTTCGTTCGTACGGATCCCAGGAACGTCTCGGGTGGAAGAGGTTTCCTTCTACGACGGTGAGGATTCCATCGTTGAACGTGAACTCGATGCTGCGCACAGCAAGCGGATCATTAATCAGGGTGTGTTCAAATGCATGGTTCAACCAGTCATTCTCAAGAAGAAGATCAAGTTTCTCATGGACACCGGATGTGGCCATGATCTCATATCTCAGAAGAAGATTGAGAAGCATAGTCTCGAGACACTCGTGACTCCAGAGCCCATATCATTCCAGACCGCAAATGGAATCACCGATACCGATCTTGTGTCGAACTTCCAGACCGAGTCGTTCGAAGAACCGATCAACGCTTACGTGTTGGATGACACACCGTCGGAGCTTTCCATAGGCAAGCGATGCATGAACTTCGAGTACGGGTTTGTGTGGCCACCCGGAAGGGAACCATTCATGATTAACCCGCAGGGCAAGAGGATATCTTTGTTCGTGAACGGTGACATTCCGTACATTCGTGCCGGGAGTTCCAAGTCATTGGTTCATGATGATCCAGAGGCCAAAGCAATCACCGAAATCTTCAAAGGTGTGCTATCCGCAGGTGATGTTGATGTCAATGTCGCAGCTGCCGCCGAAGCCGCACCGAGCGAAGTCGAAGCAGAAGAAGAAGGTGATGTTCATGAACGACCTCCTGACCCTGAACCCCACGAATCTCCTATAGAAGAAGTACCAGAGTCCGAGGCAGGACGACCTCCGGACGACGAAGGAGCAGGAGTGGGAGAAGTTCCAGTGGACGGTGACGATGAGGTGATCATTGATGTGGAAGGCGACGGTGCGCCGAGCCGCAAGGCCAGAGTCGGAACACTGAAAGCCGAAGCGAAGACATTGGCACATCTATGCACTCACCGCTACCGCAATCCTTATTGCGAATCGTGCATACGCGCGAAGATGAAGCACTTGCGGACACAACGAGGTGCATTTCAACGTGTGATCAAACATTGGGGGGATCTCGTAATTAACGTTCGACTTCCTCGACATGCGCAAAGCCGCCGAAGCAGGCATCGGACTCGATGATGGAGCACGCGAAGTTCTAGTCATCCGAGACATCGCCACCAAAATGATCGCAGCGATTCCCACTGCCTCAAGGAACTCCGACGGGGTTGTCATGGCTATCAAGCGCCTGATGGGGAGACGCAAGATTCATATGGCGTACAGTGACGAAGCACCAGAGTTCGATTCAGCCATGGCGGAGTTGAAGATTGTGATCGATCATTCCCTTCCAGGGAAACCCCGTAACAATTCACTCGCTGAACGGTCAAATCAAGAAGTGATCAACACGGTTGCCGCATCTATGCTACACGCCGGATTACCTGCACAGTATTGGTCCTTCGCGCTGAATTGTGTGATGCAGAACCTCAACATTGAAGATGTGGAGGGTGATGGTGATTCATCATGGAAGCGAATGACCGGGAAGGACTTCGAAGGGAAAGCCATACCATTTGGAGCCAAAGTCTTCTTCAAGCCAACGGACACAAGGCCGAAGACATATGGCAACAAGTTCGATCCAAAAGGCATCCCAGGCATTTTTGCCGGGTACATCATCACTGCTGGCCAAGGATGGTCCAAGAAGTATCGCGTATGGGATATGAAGGAATTCGCCAATGCGAACTTATCGATGGACGCATCTGTTCCCAGAAAGTTGATGAGGCCGTACGAGACGGAGGTTATCTACTTCCCGGAGGAGATAACATTTCCCCTGAAAGCTGAATATGAAAGGATGAACTCAACCATTGAGGGACTCAGGGACAATGTTGACCTCGCTGGCAAGGAGATAAAAGATGTCGATGACGGAAATGACGGTCCGCCTGGAGGAAATGGTGGCAACGGGGATGATGATGATCAAGACGGTCTACTTCCTCCACCGGATCCCGGAGAAGATCCTGACTTACAGGACATTGATCCGTCTGACATTGAAACGGAACCGTCTGGTGAAGTCTTCAAGTCAGCAGAACATGAAGCCATTGATGCCATAGGAGACAAAAGACTCGATGATCTAGACGAAGAGCTAGGTCTACGTGCAGCACCGCCTCCTCCTGAACCAAGAGTTACTGGGGAAGATCGGCGATCGCTCCGCGAAGTCGGTCCAACCGGTAGACTCATCCCTGAAGGGGACATCGAGGAACCTGGAGAGATCATCAAGATCTTGAAAGAAAAGAAGTTGGCTCCTGAAGAGATCGAGCATTGGAGTTCAGGGAAGAAAGGGGACGGCATTGTATACCTCACTGACCATGGTGAAGCCTGCAAGATTGACAAGAGGGGAGTTCCGTACAAGATCCGAAGTGATGGTCGACGAACCCTTCCTACACGACGACAAATGCATTCCTATTCTCCGGAAGCATGGAAGAAACTGAGTGAAGCGGAGAAGAAGGCAGCGTACAAGAAAGAAAAGCGCGACAAAGCTCGGGTTGCCAAGAAGGACCGGAAGAAAGCCGCGATAGGAAAGAAGATAGTCACCAAAGTTTTGGACAGCATGATCTTTCCCAAGATTGTTCCATGTGAAGAAATTGATCTGCAACTTAACGTGTCCATTGATGACGACGATGGATGGTCATGGGCACAATCCTATGTGGATCAGTATACTCAAGAACAATTCTTGGCGGACGTCGTGCCGGCAGTCCCGGCACACATGGTCGTGGACGACAACTGGATTCCATCTATGCCGTGTACGACTTCTCACAGAAACGTACATCGGGAAAAGAATCACGCAGGAGGATCATGCTTCAATGCCATGGTCACTCGACCCGTCACACGCAAAGAGATGGTCAACAATCCCAAGGCCATGGAAGCTTTCATGAAAGAATGGAAGGGATTGTGGGACCAAGAGTTGTTTGATTTCTCAACCACGCGTGAATATGACGACGTCGTTGCCGAGGCAAAGAAGAAAGGTGAGAAGGTACATATGGCGCGAGTACATGGACTGATATATGAAAAGAACTATCAGCTCAAGGAGGACGATCCTGCCAGGAAGTTCAAAGGGCGAGGCGTACTACTCGGTGATCAGGTCAAAGATCAGAATATGGAAGCCGCATTGTTTCAGGATTTGGGGAATTCCCCGGCCACGTTTGATGCCTCACGGTGGGCAGATTACTATGGATGTCTTCCTGGCAACGATGTTCAGATGGCGGATGCTATCCAAGCATACATTCAGGCAAGGTTATCGGGCACTCCCTGTTGGGTTGAACTGCCTGATGAAGCCTGGCATCCATCTGCAAAACGGCACAAATTCCGTCGACCTGTATGTCGCTTGGTCAAAGCTCTATATGGACATCCTCATGCAGGTACTATGTGGGAACAACATTGCCATACCGCGGTACAGAGAGTAGGATTCAAACCGATTGGCGACGAATGGCCGTCAGTGTATTTCCACCCGCAAATGAAGCTCTTACTCGTCATCTACGTGGATGATCTCAAGATGGCAGGACCCAAAGAGAATCTGCCTAAGGGCTGGGACATGTTGCGCCAAGAACTTCGGTTAGAAGAAGAAACGCCACTAGGTTTGTATCTAGGTTGTCGCATCTCCAAGGGCGAGGCAACGTTGCATGACAAGACGAAGGTGCAGACCGTTACCTACGACATGGAGACGTACCTGGACATGACAGTCAAGAAGTACTGCGACGTGACTGGGTTCGATCCGACAAAATTCAAGACGGTACCATCGCCGAGTCCAGCTGAGGAGACTAAGAATCACCCAGCTCGTGCTCCGGCACAGTCAGGTAAAAGCCATCGATGCACGTGGTGCGGACACACCATGCCTGTTGACAAGGATGGTCGGCTTATTCCGCCTCCACCCATTCCCAAGGCGCCAGAGGAAGAGGAAGTCAGCGAGGCTAATCGCGGTGCACTTGCTCCGCAGGCAGCGAGCATTCTCATGAAGTTGCTTTACGCCGCGCGCATTTGCCGCTTTGATCTTCTGCGAAGTATCAATAACCTCGCACGCAAGATCACGAAATGGACCAAGAAGGAGGATGCTCTTCTTCATCATCTCATGGCCTATGTGCACCAGTCCAAACATCACATGATGATTGGATGGGTTGGGAACTCCTTGGAGGACTCGTCCATCGGACTGTTTGCAGATGCGGACTATGCAGGTTGTGGAGAAAGCTTGAAATCTACCTCCGGTGCTCACTTGCACATTCAAGGTTCTCATACAAGATTTCCCTTGGCGGGACTTAGCAAAAGGCAGGGGTGCTTGAGTCACTCCACACCTGAGGCCGAGATTGTTGCGGCCGACTTTGCCATGTCACGTCTGGGTTTGCCTGCTATCACGCTGTGGCAGCAGCTTGGAGGTCAAGACCCCAACTTCGTCTTCTACGACGACAACCAGACCATGATCGGGGTGATTCGCACGGGCAAGAATCCGACTATGCGTCACTTGGAGCGTACCCACGGCATCTGCATTGGTTGGATGCACTCTATCTTTCAGGAGGGTTACGTTTCTCTTGCTTATGAAGTCACTGCCAAGATGTCGGCGGACATACACACCAAATCGTTCAAGGATTCCGTATCCTGGACACATGCGTGTCAACTCATCAACATTTTTCCGCCGGCCCTCATTGGCTCCCAGGAGATCATGGATCTGATGCGCCCTACTCATACCCAGAGCACGGATGAGAAGGGTCAACAGCACTACTTGTTCAAGAGCGAGGTGCCTTGTTTTCCTTACACGCAGACGCCGATCCTCCCTCAGGTGTTGTATCGTGCTGGTCTGTCCAGTAAGGAGGGCTTGCAAGTGGACCCCATCATGGTTGTCAAGTTTCCGCGCATGTTGCGGGGGCCGCCTTCCGCGTTGCCGCCTGGTCGCTATCTTCGGTCGACCTGGATTCTTCGTGAAGGGCAGTGGCACCAGATGGAGGACCGTGCCGTCATCCCTGATCCACCTGGCAAGTTTGACCGCTACGTGGAGCGTGCTGTGTTTCAGTACCATCCCGTCCGGGGCAGCTTGCAACCGGCCGCTAGTTCGGAGGTCCTTGCGCCGCCGTTTTTGCCTCCTCCTGCCCCGCCGTTGGGCCAGTCATATGTGCACGCCCTGCCCGCCAAGTGGCGTGCGGTGGTTGTCACACTGGCGCGTGCCATCCATGGGGGGTACCAGGGCTTTACATTACCTCTTTGTTTCAACGGCCTTTCCAAAAGTCAAGCCTCTCAGTTCGGCTATGATCATTGGTCGTCGGTGTATGAGGACGTATGGCATGATTCGGCCGAACAGAAAAGGGAATATCAAGGATACGAAGGAGCAATTGTGCCTCATGTGGTTGAGTTCGCCGAAAGTAAACCCAAAGAGGGCTTGGTGATCCAATTCCTCGACCACGATGGAGGGTTGGTCCATACCTACAAGAACCCTTACAGCCGATGGAAATACCGTATCACCATCAAAGATGCTCCAAAGGCAGTGACGGTGTGGACATTGGTAGGAGTCGACGAGGAGAACTGGTGGAATGAGTATGCTCCCGGCAAGGACTGCATTGCGCAGCATGCTCCCGATTCTCACTATGACCCTGGGTTGCAAGTGAATGTTCTGAGTATGGGGCGAGAAGTTGACGACGCCATGTGCGCCTACCTCTTCGATGTGGTGGAAGCAAGGAAAAACAACCCTAACTCCGTGATCTTCATTGGTGCAGGGGTGTTAGGCAAGAATTCGTGGCTGAGTCGGAAAATCGCCGACAACCCTGAAAGGGCCAAATTGCGGACGGATTACCCATGGGGGGAGGTCGTCCAAAGAATTGCGCGCAGAGCGGCATCGTGGGGGAACCAAGTCATCATTGAGGTGCCTCCTCGCGTACAAGTTCAGGAAACCAAGCAGTACAAGGGGCTCCAGGAAGTCGCCGTGTGGAAGAGCATCAAGATCCAAGGATGTACTCACGGGCAACGTTATATCTTTCGAGATCCTGTATCTCCCGGAAACGCCGTCGAACTCGGCTACTGCAAGGATGAATGGGAGTACCTTGCCGCAAATGTCGTGTTGCATCCTAAGTCGTCCGACGTGTGCTCATCCAAACATTTGCACATGACTGATGTGGACGCTAAGGATCGATCTGATAAGTGCGAGTTAACCAGCCAAATTTCCAGGAGATTGCTTAAGGCCTTGAAATTTCAGGCAACGGGCGATGGGAAATTGGTAGCAATGCCGTCGAAGGCCGGAGGACGAAAGCCTGACCGCATGATTGTTGACCTCTGTGGCATGGGCAATGGCTACGCCATGTCCAAGTCCACGAAGGGATGCGCTCGCATTACATGTGAAGAGCTGATTGGCTCCAAGGCCGATGAGGATAGCCTTGTCGGTGCGATGAAGGAGTCGTGCCGGAATGACCTGCGCACACCTGTGCTGTTTGTGGCATCGCTTTTGCGATCAGGTGCTGGTCCTGGAGGTAGCGAAGGGACTTGTGTGGGGGGTGAGAAACGTTCCGGTGGGAAGTACAAGGTTTTCAGAAGTGTCTTGAAATCTCTCAAACGCCTGCTGAGGAAGTGTGCGGAATTTTCCGACGTCTATTTTTCGCTTGACATGCCTTCTTCATGTTCATGTTGGTCTTGGCCAGAGTTGCATGCTCTTGTTTCAAGTGGCAAGGTGACGAAGGTTAAGATTGGTGATCATGTTGGTGCTGGTGGCGATGGTGGTAGACGCAGGATCATGTTCTCTAACATGCCTGAGGCGGATCGTTTGATGGTGAAAATGACTGATTGCTTGGACCATGAAGCGGAGAGCAGTTTGTCGCAGTGTATTGATGTATCATGGCGGTCGATTGCGAGGAATGTTCGCAGCCTTGTTCGAGCTCATGCCAGTGTCAGTCATGTCGCACATGAATCTGAGGACATTGCATGGCAGCAACGTCAGTGTGTAGACGCTGATGGAGGGGCTATTAGACAGCCCCGACTAAGGAACAACTAAGGTCTGACCCGACGGATCGGGGAAGGGTGTCTCTTACAGAGTACCCGGAACCGTGAAGTCGTATAGGGGTAGGTACTTCTCTCCCACGGAGGAAGGACCGGTTCCCGAGCCATGGAAGAAAGCTACAATGCCTATGAACTGTCCTTCGAAGGAGTGGCCCATGAAGAAGTTTTTCCTCCTGGTGGGATGATGCGGACGTTCATGAAGTTCCACACGTTTCTGCAGATGTATTCTGAAGATTCGTCGCAGAGCGTTTCGCTCCCGCCCAAGATTATGAAAGACAAAGTGGTCGACAATGATCTCATCCGCACATGGGCAGCATTCAAAGCACCTCCGCTGGTCTTGCTGTTCACGTGCGCAAATCTGTCGCCAGGAGGGGATCTTTCCATTCGAGTTCGAGAAATCCTCAAGGCTTGCTTATTTGCCGCCCCGGAGGAGTACATGAACAAACCTTACGGTGAGATCCTCGCCATGATCATCAAATTTGGTGGAGGCCTCAAGCACGTTGTTGCTGATTACGGAGGGAAGTTCCATGCCATCACAAGATTCATGGTGGATGAGGAAGTGATCCGTGATGATGCAAAGTTGGCTGTGGTTGAACTGGAACAGGAAAGACAACAAGTTCGGTTCGACTTGAACACTGCAACCAGGAACATCGTCAATGCGGACGTCTACTACAATCTCGCCGTCCTCATCAACTCCGTGGAGACGCCTTACCAGGCCGTGACAGACACCAGAATTCAACAGTGGTATACGGTGAACCAGGACTACTACCACAAGTTGCCTATGTCAGGCAGAGCACCCGACCAATCCGACTTGTTGGGAGAGCCTACGTTATGTAGGGTGTGCAAGCTGATGTACATGTTTGCAAAGCATACTGGGTATGGGCTTCGAACCTACAACCAGGAATGTGCAGCGAGCAGCGACGGCGCCGCGCCGATCAATGTCCACCAGCTGGCTTTGATGATGCGCACAATGCCTCAGGGCATGGGACATCCGCTCGCCTTTGCGATGAATTCGCTCCAGGCGTTCAGCGTCTGTCTCTACGTGCTTCATTCCTATGTATCGTGGGTAGATCCACACAGTGGACTCCCGCACTATCGATGGACTACCGACGTGCTCCCCGATTCCGACTATACCACGTATGCTTTCCTCAAGCACCATGTGGAGGCCGTATGTGCAGCTCAAGACAAGAACGGTTTCCAGTTGCCGGAGACGTTCCGTGGCTACGCCTGGAACCAATGCGGAGTCGAATCTGGATACGTGGCTGACTGCTCCACCAAACGCGCCACCTTGGGCATATGGGAAGCTGAGTTCCAACAGATGAGAGCACCGAGTCCGCTGATGCAAGATGATGGCCTATTTCCGCCCAACCTTCAACGGCATCCTAACTGGGTCTACTCATCGGGGAGAGTTGCGATGCCTACGGCAAGCAATCTCGAACCGGAAGGAATTGTGCACCCTGAACATGGAAGAACGCCGGAGCAACCGCGGGACTCTGCCGCCGGACCTCGAGCCACCCCTAGCCACGGACCAAAGAGGGCAAGGACGGACGAGGCAACGGCATCGGCATCATCATCTTCTGCAACACCTCCTCCACAACAACAGCCTCCACAACCGGAAGAGGAACCAACGCAACCAACATGGGAGGAAGCTCCGATCCCTGCTGGCGCTCAGGAAAGCTGGTATCACTATGTCAACATCATTGAAAAGGGCTGTCGCTCTGCCTTGCTGGCGACGATCCGTGATCGCGACGAGTACCCGCCTACCATTGACGAGACGCCAAAGTTTGTGGCCAACCACGACGTGGGGACCACGCCTATTCAGCATTACGTCAGAAGACTGGTGACCTATTTGGCAAGGATTCGTTCCGTTTCCCAAAGTGATGGCAAAGGTCTCAACCTGAAGGTCTACGTGAAGCTGAGCACAAAGGCGTGGCTTCGGATGTACTCACGGCTATACCATGCGCTGGCATTGGTGTCATGCGTGCATCTTCCTTCTCCTCCAATGCTTACCTCGGCAGTGATGATCGAGGCAGATCGCGACCTTGTCGAGACCGAATCCGTTCCGGAAGAGGCAAGAGTCAACACCATGAACACGCTGAATGGATTTCGCAATAGTTTGGGTATGGGTGGCAAACCTGATGCCGTGACTATGCGCTCTCAGTGCACGATCCTCGTTCAGGACTTTGACATCATTGCGAGGACCAGGGGATCAACGCACACGCTGAGAGAAAACCTCAGCATGCATGGGTGGAGCGAGACTCACATCGTGAGCCCGTCGATCACCACAGGTGCCAACTACAACTTCCAAGTTACAAAAGGATCGTTGGAATCTGTGAATGTCACATTGGACGGCTTGTCCGAAGAGCAACTTGCAACCGTTACATTGCATTACCATCTGTCTCTCCAGGCAATCCTCATCGAGAATATGTCCTTTCCGATGAGCGACGTCGGTGACGGAGCGGCAATTCGTGTCAGATTGCAGCAACAGCTCAAGGAGACGTTGACCCTATCATCGCAGCAGGGAAGCGTACCACGCGCCCTCCAATTGTCAACATCAACCACGACCTACGGTTCGTCGGAGCAGCTAGCAATTACCTTCATCACAAGGCTTCTCTGTTCAACGGTTTCCACGCGCTGGGAATGTACATTGAACTGGAGTTGCGGGCCCGAGCATGCGTGGTGATTCATGGATCTTCGTTTTGGTCGAGAATGTACAGCCAGATGAAGCATTCGTCGTCAGGCGTGCATTCGCTGTCAGCCGAGAAGCTGCCAGCACCGGACTCTCGGGTCAGGTTCAAATTGGGCTACGCTATCTATGAGAAGCAACTGTTCAGCGAGAAGATGGTGTCAGCGTGCTTCGTCGAGGCATTGAGAATCCGCTCATGGGACGAAAGTGTCCGCGTTGACACAGTTGCTCACCCGTCGCTTGTCGAGATTTGGGAGGACAAGAGTGAAGTCACCACGTCCACGAGGATTTCGCAGACATGGTTCACGGGAGAACAGCAACAGCAAATCAGGTCAGGTGCCCAGGGCGACACAGTTGCTGAATCGTCCGCGGTTACCTGGCAGGACTTTGACATCGCCATGACCGTCCCCGAAGCCTATTACGACAACAGGCACTACTGGTTCCGGATCGACACCTACGCGACCGCAAACACCGGCTACGTCAAAGGGAGAACGTTCTATTGCCCTGGCTGTGACGCTATGAAATTGGCTGAGTGCTACGCACAAGCCTTCTTCAAGCCGACGGGAAACGGGTATCCTGGACACTGCATTGGGTGCGCACACACTTCAGCTTTGAAGGTGCAACATCACATCAGCTCCTTCAACGACTTAGTCGCGTCCCAGAAATACACCTTGGCGTGCGCAAAGCACCTCTATGACTTGAGGCTTCAATTTGTGGACCCTCGCATGGACATCAAGGAGTTCCTCAAAGCGTGTGCGGAAGTGACCTACGAAGACATAGGCAAAACGGTTTCTCACTACGGTGGTCTCCGGATTACAGCCAGTCAGGCCATCGAGTACGCGGCATGGGGAAAGGCCAAACAGTTGGCATGGGACAGAGGATACGATTCCGAAGGGAAGACATGCTACATCTGCTACTACGATGCCGGGAACTGCGCTTACGCTGGTTTCATGAGAATGCTCTTGACTCCGGAAGAGCGCCAAGAATGCTACAGAGGGTCAGCCTTGCCCAAGGAGGAACTCTTGGGCGACACGATGGAGCTGGCACTTGGGCTTCTTACGATTGCGATGAGGTATCCAAATCATTTCCCGAATTGGGGTGGCCTTGAGGGGGCAAATGCGTGCGTGAGGGGGATCGAAAGATCATTCTTCCGCTATGCGTCGGCCGAGGCTATCGAGCTTATCACGGTTGACTCCCCACGCAAGAGGACACCGCCCAAGAAGAATGAACAAGTCGCTGAGATCGTCAACAACATGTCCGCTGACCTCGTGATTGATTTCACAGTGATCGTCGACGGCGATGTCTACCCTGTAGAAATTGCAAGGACCGACGAGACACAGGCCGCTGACAACGTCACGGGCGATCCAGGGGTCTCTGTTGCACCACCAATACCTACACAGGACGTTGACGTGGACGCACAACCTGAGGAAGAACAGGGTGCTGAAGAACCTGATCCCAGGCAGATGATTCGTGAAGGACTTGTCGCGCAGCTTCAGGACTATGTGGGAATACTTGCTCAGGGCGAAATGTCGGTCGGGAGCAATAGTTTCACGTTCTGTATTGCTTGTGGCAGTGAATCACATCACCTGTCCGATTGCACGGAAAACGCTGCAACCCGAGATCTAGTACTTCGAAGCATTCAGGTCATCAAGGACAGTCTTCTTCGATATCCACGTCGACCACCTGCACAACAAGCGGAGCCAATGGACGTTGATGCCACAGACCATGTGAGTGTTGCTTCCTCGGACCGACGACCCAAGGCCAAAGCCCGACCGCGACGCGGAGGCGAAGCCGTTCGGGAAGATGTGGTCTTGATCCGTTACGAGAACAAACACAACCTTTGCACGGAAGTGGAGAACCGCCGAGGCCTACACGACGCTTGTGGTGTACCGCTACGGGACATGGGACCCGAGAACAGCCAGCGGGTGGTGGATCTCATTGAGCAGCTTTCGGACCATCGTGACCGACGACTGCCTCAACGAGGAGATCGTCCAAGCTTCGAGTATGATGAGAATACTCAGGAATGGGCAAACCCAGGCTACGAATCCATCGGCGGCGGAAGGCCAATCCGATGCGGAATTCTTGACCTGATCCCGACCAAGGGTGCAAGCTTCATCAACAACCGATGGGACATCGTGAATGAAGTCGTCCTTCGCAACATCACTCATCATCGAAGAAAGAACGCAGATTGGGCGCTATCATGCATTCAGTCTGACTTGCGTCACAGAATTGCCAGGCGCCCAGGTTCGGAATGGCTTGACAATAGGTGCCAAGTGGCGTTCAACAGCGTCATTCGATGTGATGAAGGAGGGTGGGTGCTGATCGAGGACTTGATGAGGCAAGAGCAACTATGGACCCATGAAAGCAGACGCATCACCGAAGCGGTCTCAAGGACCGACGAGTACCAAAGGAAGAGAGTGTACAATGAAAGACTGCAGCTATTGTTCCAAGGGAATATGCTTGCAGCCACGAAACGCCACAAGGCCAAGATCCGGCTACAGTTCCTGGGTGTGAGAGTGAAGAACCCCGGCACAGAGACTCTTGGTTCTGCGAACTCGAACATGTTGGTGTCAGTTCCAGATCAGATCACAGAGATCCAGAACAATGACCGTTGCCGACACAACCAGAGGTACCTGAACGTTTGCAATGGCTGGGTGAAGCCATGGGCAGTTCGGGCCACAAGTGGTCACTCTACGCACTCCGATCCCCAGAACAACTTGCTCCAGTTGGACAAGGACAGGCTCGCAATATCTCCGTCTATGACCCTCTTGACACGTCTCGGGGGCGCGTTCCACGCTACGGCATGCCGCATCTTGGATTCCATTGTTCTGCAAGGCATCATGCCTGGTTCGGAGGATCCCGACGGGGACTTCGACCATCGGCGTCAATTTCGGGACAACCGAGGCGGCAGACTCCACAGTTACTGGGGGGTGTTTGCACCGTTCGACAGCCGGAACGCGACGACCAAAGCTCGGGTACACGGGCCGCAAGCCAAGCACATGCCACTTGTGGTCCTCCATGTCGCTTCGACAGATCTTGCCCGAGAGGGTGGACGTATCACAGACAGTGGTATCATCATCGTTGGTCGAACGATATCGTTCCAATTCGTGAAGGAGGTGTGGTTTTGCGTCCCGAATCCTCAAGATACACATTCTTTCGCTCTGGTGGAAAAGATCTATGATGAACGATTGGAGAAAGAGATGGTGCTGACTACTATGGATCACCATTGCTCCCTGAATTCGAGAGATATCGAACGCCAAGCAAGATCATGGAATTGCTTTGCGAGATGCCTCCTGGACCCCACGACACAAGCAAGGAGCAGATAATGCGAGACCTTACCACTGTCTTGGAGTCCCACAGGGAGAACACAGTTCGGCATCACTACATGGACAAGGGCATCAAGTTTGTCATCAAGAACTGGCGACCCGAAGATCTACGAAGAGATGAGGATGGCAGGAGAATGAGGGTATGCCCGGCGTGCTACAACATTGTTCCAGCATGCTTTTCTCGATGTACATCCTGCTGGTCACAATTCGTTTCTTACGGATACTACCAAGGTACTCCACAACGGGAGACTCCTACGGAGATCCCAAGTGACTTCATTGCTCAGACAATGGAGGCTGCAGCAGCAGCAGTGCCCGAGGCAACCGTCGAGGAACAGGAAGCCATGGAGACAGAGACGGTCGCGGAACCTGAAGGAATTCCGGAACCATCTGTCGTCGGGGAAGACGATCCAGAACAGGAACCTGATAAAGAAATGGACACGGAACCAGGAGAGGACTTTGATGACGAAGTTCCAGATGCAGTGGCACAGGAACGACGTCCCGTCCTCATCGCCTGCCAGTCTTTGAACATCGATCCTGAGCTGCAGCTCGCCCGCACCGCCATGCAGCCGTCCTACTATCCCGGAAAACGAAATGCCCATTGCATCGACGCCAACATGGCTGCTCTTTCGTATATGGCATTCGTGGTGTGCAGAACCATCTACAAAGCTTGGTCGGGATTTGCGAAGTGGGCGACTATGCCGTTATTTCAGATGAAAGAAAATTTCGCACATGGCCAACGCTATGATGTGCTCGGCAAGTGGGGAACATTGGCTCAAGTGGACAGAGAAACAGGTGTGAGTAGGGATGTAACTGATGAGGAGATCATTCGCTTCGCCAAGGAGCCTGAGAACCTCAAGTCGTATGATCCCAGCGGGACTTACACTTTGAAGCGCTTCCGGACGAACCAGATGCTCTCGTTGCTGACACGGGGAGCCAACATGATGGGAATCGGCAGGGACAACTTCAATCCTGCCACGTACTTGAAGAGTGACAAGGATGAAGACGTGAAGGCGATGCACTTCTGTTGCCTGAACGTTCTTTGCGAAGTTATCCCGATGGTGACAGGACATCAACAATTTTCGGTACTACGACCTACGCCAACTGGACCGGTGGACTTCCTGTACATCGACCCGGTCGGCATCCTCTTGACTCATGCTGATCATTCAGTCCAAACCATTGGATTGCTCCTGGACCACAACGTGCAAATGCCTGCTCATTTCTTGGACAAATTGGTCAAGTCCAGAGTTGAGAGACAGCAACATCCGAACGTTCGACGTCCCGAAGCACTACATCACATCTCGGCCGAAGAGTATCTCCCCCCGGGTGGTACTTCCATCATGGACACGCCCGTCACTACGGAGGAACGTGCAAGCGCTTCTTCGGCGAAGGGACCTTCAAAAGGGCGTGAAAGAACCGGAGGTGAACAACATGGAGGCTGGAACTCCAACTCCTACTATGACTACACCGCCGGCAAAGGCCGAAACAAAGGCAAGGACAAAGGAAAGCAGAAGAGCCAGTATCCAGAGGAGAACCTCCGGCCCTGGGAACGCGATCCTACGTCCACGCGAAAATGGAGGTAAACCAGCGCATGATCTACCTCATCTTTCAGTTTGTGGCCTCTGAGCTTCGCACGTGGAATCCCATCGCGAATGCTTCTTTCTTCGGTGACGCCTGATTCGTTTGTCATTTCAGGGGATCGTTACCAACGTAGATGAGTGTCACAACGTTTCTAATTGGGATGCAAAGCTCTGATCCTTATGTCAAAGTTGCGGCGGAACAATTTTCTGATATTCCTATCGTGCCATCTTCCGGGTGAGCAGCGTCGGAGACGCAACTCATGGGGGGTGCGAACGGACTGCGATGCCTTGTCAAGTTCTAAGGTGTCACTATAAGAGCTGTGAGCAAGACCGTGTAAAGTGCAAGGGAAGAGGGCACGCTACGCGTCCCTCGTCTCTAGGATTAGGCTTGTGGTAGTGCTACGCACACCGCATTGCCTATCCAACCCTTTTGTATGACCGCCCATGCAACATTTGGCTCAAGAATGAGCACAAGCTCTAGAAAGCATTGCCCATAGCTAAAGTGCTATAGTTTTCTGTGATTCCCTGAGTGGACAGAGCTATCCCGTGCACAGACGATCCACCGCCGGCCGTGAGTGTGCAAAACAAGCGAACGCTGGATCTGCCTGCATAGGAGTGCGTGTGTGGAAGTGGAAGTAACAGTGATCCAGTCTGTAGAGGGCAACCACGCCATTATCCAATATAGCTCTTTGTGGGGTGAGCGACAGAGAACATCATCAAGATCAAATCCCCACGCATACCCCCTGCCTGCTGTAAGATACCACGAAGATGCAGAACTCGATGCCGTCACAAATCGCACCCCTTGTTTGCTGCAAGATACCACAAAGATGCAGAACCCAATGCCGTAACAAATCGTACCCCCTGTCTGCTGTAAGATACCACCAAGATGCAGAACCCGAAGCCCGTAGCAAATCGCACCCCCTGTTTGCTGTAAGGTACCACAAAGATGCAGAACCCAATGCCGTAACAAATCGTACGCCCTGTTTGCTGTAAGATACCACAAAGATGCGGAACCCAATGCTGTAACAAATCCTACCCCCTGTCTGCTGTAAGATACCACAAAGATGCAGAACCCAATGCCGTAACAAATCGCACCCCCTGTTTGCTGCAAGAAACCACAAAGATGCAAAACCCAATGCCCGTAACAAATCGTACCCCCTGTTTGCTGTAAGATACCACAGAGATGCAGAACCCAATGCCGTAACAAATCGTACCCTCTGTCTGCTGTAAGATACCACCAAGATGCAGAACCCAATGCCGTAACAAATCGTACCCCCTGTCTGCTGTAAGATATCACAAAGATGCAGAACCCAATGCCGTAACAAATCGTAACCCCTGTCTGCTGTAAGATACCACAAAGATGCAGAACCCAATGCCGTAACAAATCGTACCCCCTGTTTGCTGTAAGATACCACCAAGATGCAGAACCCAATGCTGTAACAAATCGCACCGCTTGTTTGCTGTAAAATAACACAAAGATGCAGAACCCAATGCCGTAACAAATCGTACCCCCTGTTTGCTGTAAGATGCCACAAAGATGCAGAACCCCATGCCGTAGCAAATCGTACCCCCTGTCTGCTCTAAGATACCATAAAGATGCAGAACCCCATGCTGTAACAAATAGTACCCCCTGTCTGCTGTAAGATACCACAGAGATGCAGAACCCAATGCCCGTATCAAATCGTACCTCCTGTTTGCTGTAAGATACCACAAAGATGCGGAGCCCAATGCCGTAACAAATCGTATTCCCTGTCTGCTGTAAGATACCACAGAGATGCAGAACCCAATGGCGTAATGTTTGCTGTAAGATACCGCAAAGATGCAGAACCCAATGCCGTAACAAATCGTACCCCCTGTTTGCTGTAAGATAGCACAAAGATGCAGAACCCAATGCCGTAACAAATCGTACCCCCTGTCTGCTGTAAGATACCACAAAGATGCAGAACCCAATGCCTCAACAAATCGCACCCCCTGTCTGCTGTAAGATACCACAAAGATGCAGAACCCAATGCTGTAACAAATCGTAGGCCCTGTCTGCTGTAAGATACCACCAAGATGCAGAACCCAATGCCGTAACAAATCGTAACCCCTGTTTGCTGTAAGATACCACAAAGATGCAGAACCCAATGCCGTAACAAATCGTACCCCCTGTTTGCTGTAAGATACCACAAAGATGCAGAACCCAATGCCGTAACAAATCGTACCCCCTGTTTGCTGCAAGATACCACAAAGATGCAGAACCCAATGCCGTAACAAATCGTACGCCCTGTTTGCTGTAAGATACCACAAAGATGCAGAACCCAATGCCGTAACAAATCGTACCCCCTGTTTGCTGTAAGATACCACAAAGATGCAGAACCCAATGCCGTAACAAATCGTACCCCCTGTTTGCTGCAAGATACCACAAAGACGCAGAACCCAATGCCGTAACAAATCGTAACCCCTTGTTTGCTGTAAGATACCACAAAGATGCAGAACCCAATGCCGTAACAAATCGTACGCCCTGTTTGCTGCAAGATACCACAAAGATGCAGAACCCAATGCCGTAACAAATCGTACCCCCTGTTTGCTGTAAGATACCACAAAGATGCAGAACCCAATGCCGTAACAAATCGTACCCGCCTGTTTGCTGTAAGATACCACAAAGATGCAGAACCCAATGCCGTAACAAATCGTAACCCCTGTTTGCTGTAAGATACCACAAAGATGCAGAACCCAATGCCGTAACAAATCGTACGCCCTGTTTGCTGTAGGATACCACAAAGATGCAGAACCCAATGCCGTAACAAATCGTACCCCCTGTTTGCTGTAAGATACCACCAAGATGCAGAACCCAATGCCCGTAACAAATCGTACCCCTGTCTGCTGTAAGATACCACAAAGATGCAGAACCCAATGCCGTAACAAATCGTACCCCTTGTTTGCTGTAAGATACCACAAAGATGCAGAACCCAATGCCGTAACAAATCGTACCCTCTGTTGGCTGCAAGATACCACCAAGATGCAGAAGCCAATGCCCGTAACAAATCGTACTCCCTGTTTGCTGTAAGATACCACAAAGATGCAGAACCCAGTGCCGTAACAAATCGTACCTCCTGTTTGCTGTAAGATACCACAAAGATGCAGAACCCAATGCCCGTAACAAAGCGTACCTCCTTTTTGCTGTAGATACCACAAACATGCAGAACCCAATGCCATAACAAATCGTTTGCCCCTGTTTGCTGTAAGATACCACGAAGATGCAGAACCCAATGCCGTAACAAATCGTACCCCCTGTTTGCTGTAAGATACCACAAAGATGCAGAACCCAATGCCGTAACAAATCGTACCCCCTGTCTGCTGTAAGTTACCACGAAGATGCAGAACCCAGCGCCGTAAACAAATCGCACCCCTTTTTTGCTGTAAGATACCACAAAGATGCAGAACCCAATGCCCGTAACAAACCGTACCCGCTGTCTGCTGTAAGATACCACAGAGATGCAGAACCCAATGCCGTAACAAATCGTACCCTCTGTCTGCCGTAAGATATCCCGAAGATGCAGAACCCAATGCCGTAACAAATCGTACCCCCTGTCTGCTGTAAGATACCACAAAGATGCAGAACCCAATGCCGTAACAAATCGCACCCCTTGTCTGCTGTAAGATACCACAAAGATGCAGAACCCAATGCCGGAACAAATCGCACCCCCTGTTTGCTATAAGATACCACGAAGATTCAGAACCCAATGCCGTAACAAATCGCCCGCCTTGTTTGCTTCAAGATACCACAGAGATGCAGAACCCAATGCCGTAACAAATCGTAACTCCTGTCTGCTGTAAGATACCACAGCGATGCAGAACCCAATGCTGTAACAAATCGTACCCCCTGTCTGCTGTAAGATACCACAAAGATGCAGAACCCAATGCCGTAACAAATCGCACCCCTTGTCTGCTGTAAGATACCACAAAGATGCAGAACCCAATGCCGGAACAAATCGCACCCCCTGTTTGCTGTAAGATACCACGAAGATTCAGAACCCAATGCCGTAACAAATCGCCCGCCTTGTTTGCTTCAAGATACCACAGAGATGCAGAACCCAATGCCGTAACAAATCGTACCCTCTGTTTGCTGTAAGATACCACAAAGATGCAGAACCCAAAGCCCGTAACAAATCGTACTCCCTGTTTGCTGTAAGATACCACAAAGATGCAGAACCCAGTGCCGTAACAAATCGTACCTCCTGTTTGCTGTAAGATACCACAAAGATGCAGAACCCAATGCCCGTAACAAAGCGTACCTCCTTTTTGCTGTAGATACCACAAACATGCAGAACCCAATGCCGTAACAAATCGTTTGCCCCTGTTTGCTGTAAGATACCACGAAGATGCAGAACCCAATGCCGTAACAAATCGTACCCCTGTTTGCTGTAAGATACCACAAAGATGCAGAACCCAATGCCGTAACAAATCGTACCCCCTGTCTGCTGTAAGATACCACGAAGATGCAGAACCCAATGCTGTAACAAATCGCACCTCCTGTTTGCTGTAAGATACCACAACGATGCAGAACCCAATGCCGGAACAAATCGTACCCCCTGTCTGCTGTAAGATACCACAAAGACGCAGAACCCAATGCCCGTAACAAATCGTACCCCCTGTCTGCTGTAAGATACCACAAAGATGCAGAACCCAATCCCGTAACAAATCGTGCCCCCTGTTTGCTGTAAGATACCACAAAGATGCAGAACCCAATGCCGTAACTAATCGCACCCCTTGTTTGCTGTAAGATACCACAAAGATGCAGAACCCAATGCCGTAACAAATCGTACCCCCTGTCTGCTGTAAGATACCACAGAGATGCAGAACCCAATGCCGGAACAAATCGTACCCCCTGTTTGCTGTAAGATACCATAAAGATGCAGAACCCAATGCTGTAACAAATCGTACCCCCTGCCTGCTGTAAGATACCACAAAGATGCAGAAGCCAATGCCGTAACAAATCGTACCCCTGTCTGCTGTAAGATACCACAAAGATGCAGAACCCCATGCCGTAACAAATCGTACCCCCTGTCTGCTGTAAGATACCACAAAGATGCAGAACCCAATGCCGGAACAAATCGTACCCTCTGTTTGCTGTGGGATACCACACAGATGCAGAAACCAATGCCGTAACAAATCGTACCCCGTGTTTGCTGTAAGATACCACAAAGATGCAGAAACCAATGCCCGTAACAAACCGTACCCCCTGTTTGCTGTAAGATACCACAAAGATGCAGAACCCAATGCTGTAGCAAATCGTACCCCTGTTTGCTGTAAGATACCACAAAGATGCAGAACCCAATGCCGTAACAAATCGTACCCCCTGTTTGCTGTAAGATACCACATAGATGCAATGCCGGAACAAATCGTACCCCCTGTTTGCTGTAAGATACCACAAAGATGCAGAACCCAATGCCGTAACAAATCGTACCCCCTGTCTGCTGTAAGATACCACCAAGATGCAGAACCCCATGCCGTAATAAATCGTACCCCCTGTCTGCTGTAAGATACCACAAAGATGCAGAACCCAATGCCGGAACAAATCGTACCCCCTGTTTGCTGTAAGATACCACAAAGATGCAGAACCCAATGCCGTGACAAATCGTACCCCCTGTTCACTGTAAGATACCACAACGATGCAGAACCCAATGCTGTAACAAATCGCACCTCCTGTTTGCTGTAAGTTACCAGAAAGATGCAGAACCCAATGCCCGTAACAAATCGTACCCCCTGTCTGTTGTAAGATACCACAAAGATGCAGAACCCAATCCCGTAACAAATCGTACCCCGTGTCTGCTGTAAGATACCACAAAGATGCAGAAGAACCCAATGCCGTAACAAATCGCACCCCTTGTTTGCTGTAAGATACCACAGAGATGCAGAACCCAATGCCCTTAACAAATCGTACCCCCTGTTTGCTGTAAGCTACCACAAAGATGCAGAACTCAAAGGCCGTAACAAATCGTACCCCTTGTTTACTGTAAGATACCACAAAGATGCAGAACCCAATCCCGTAACAAATCGTACCCCTGTTTGCTGTAAGATACCACAAAGATGCAGAACCCAATGCCGTAATAAATCGTACCCCCTGTTTGCTGCAAGATACCACATAGATGCAGAACTCAATGCCGGAACAAATCGTACCCCTGTCTGCTGTAAGATACCACAAAGATGCAGAACCCCATGCCGTAACAAATCGTACCCCCTGTCTGCTGTAAGATACCACAAAGATGCAGAACCCAATGCCGGAAGAAATCGTAACCCCTGTTTGCTGTAAGATACCACAAAGATGCAGAACCCAATGCCGGAACAAATCGTACCCCCTGTTTGCTGTAAGATACCACACAGATGCGGAACCCAATGCCGTGACAAATCGTACCCCCTGTTTGCTGTAAGATACCACAACGATGCAGAACCCAATGCTGTAACAAATCGCACCTCCTGTTTGCTGTAAGATACCAGAAAGATGCAGAACCCAATGCCCGTAACAAATCGTACCCCCTGTCTGCTGTAAGATACCACACAGATGCAGAACCCAATCCCGTAACAAATCGTACCCCCTGTTTGCTGTAAGATACCACAAAGATGCAGAACCCGATGCCGTAACCAATCGTACCCCCTGTTTGCTGTAAGATACCACAAAGATGCAGAAACCAATGCCGCAACAAATCGTACCCCCTGTTTGCTGTAAGATACCACAAAGATGCAGAACCCAATGCCGTAACAAATCGTACCCACAATGTGCTGTAAGATACCGCAAAGATGCAGAACCCCATGCCATAACAAATCGTACCTCCTGTTTGCTGTAAGATACCACAAAGATGCAGAAACCAATGCCGTAACAAATCGTACCCCCTGTCTGCTGTAAGATACCATGAAGATGAACAACCTAGTGCCGCATCAAATCGTACCCCCTGTTTGCTGTAAGATACCACAAAGATGCAGAAACCAATGCCCGTAACAAATCGTACCCCCTGTTTGCTGTAAGATACCACGAAGATGCAGAACCCAATGCCCGTAACAAACCGTACCCCCTGTTTGCTGTAAGATACCACAAAGATGCAGAGCCCAATGCCGTAACAAATCGTACCCCCTGTTTGCTGTAAGATACCACAAAGATGCAGAACCCAATGCCGTAACAAATCTTCCCCCCTGTTTGCTGTAAGATACCACAAAGATGCAGAAACCAATGCCGTAACAAATCGTACCCCCTGTTTGCTGTAAGATACCATGAAGATGAACAACCTAGTGCCGCATCAAATCGTACCCCCTGTTTGCTGTAAGATACCACAAAGATGCAGAACCCAATGCCAAGTAACAAATCGTACCCCCTGTTTGCTGTAAGATACCACAAAGATGCAGAACCCAATGCCGTAACAAATAGTACCCCCTGTCTGCTGTGAGATACCACGAAGATGCAGAACCCAATGCAAGTAACAAATCGTACCCCCTGTTTGCTGTAAGATACCACAAAGATGCAGAACCCAATGCCGTAACAAATAGTACCCCCTGTCTGCTGTGAGATACCACGAAGATGCAGAACCCAATGCCGTAAAGATATCGTACCCCGTGTTTGCTGTAAGATACCACAAAGATGCAGAACCCAATGCCGGAACAAATCGTAACTCCTGTCTGCTGTAAGATACCACAGAGATGCAGAACCCAATGCTGTAACAAATCGTACCCCCTGTCTGCTGTGAGATACCACGAAGATGCAGAACCAAATGCAAGTAACAAATCGCACCCCCTGTTTGCTGTAAGATACCACAAAGATGCAGAACCCAATGCCGTATCAAATCGTACCTCCTGTTTGCTGTAAGATACCACAAAGATGCAGAACCCAATGCCGTAACAAATCGTACCCCCTGTCTGCTGTAAGATACCATAAAGATGCAGAACCCAATGCCGTAACAAATCGTACCCCCTGTCTGCTGTAAGATACCACAGAGATGCAGAACCCAATGCTGTAACAAATCGTACCCGCTGTCTGCTTCAAGATACCATAAAGATGCAGAACCCAATGCCCGTAACAAATCGTACCCCCTGTTTGCTGTAAGATACCACAAAGATGCGGAGCCCAATGCCGTAACAAATCGTACCCCCTGTCTGCTGTAAGTTAACACCAAGATGCAGAACCCAATGTCGTAACAAATCGTACCCCCTATTTGCTGTAAGATACCACAAAGATGCAGAACCCAATGCCGTAACAAATCGTACCCCTGTTCGCTGTAAGATACCACAAAGATGCAGAACCCAATGCCGTAACAAATCGTACGCCCTGTTTGCTGTAAGATACCACAAAGATGCAGAACCCAATGCCGTAACAAATCGTACTCCCTGTTTGCTGTAAGATACCACAAAGATGCAGAACCCAATGCCGTATCAAATCGTACCCCCTGTTTGCTGCTAGATACCACAAAGATGCAGAACCCAATGCCGTAACAAATCGTACCCCTTGTTTGCTGTAAGATACCACAAAGACGCAGAACCCAATGCCGTAACAAATCGTACCCCCTGTCTGCTGTAAGATACCACAAAGATGCAGAACCCAATGCCGTAACAAAATATACCCCCTGTCTGCTGTAAGATACCACAAAGATGCAGAACCCGATGCCGTAACCAATCGTACCCCCTGTTTGCTGTAAGATACCACAAAGATGCAGAAACCAATGCCGCAACAAATCGTACCCCCTGTTTGCTGTAAGATACCACAAAGATGCAGAACCCAATGCCGTAACAAATCGTACCCCCTGTCTGCTGTAATATACCACAAAGATGCAGAACCCAATGCCGTAACAAATCGTACCCCCTGTTTGCTGTAAGATACCACAAAGATGCGGATCCCAATGACCGTAACAAATCGTACCCCCTGTCTGCTGTAAGATACCACAAAGATGCAGAACCCAATGCCGTAACAAATCGTACCCCCTGTTTTCTATAAGATACCACAAAGATGTAGATTCCAATGCCGTAACACATCGTATTCCCTGTTCGCTCTGACATACCACAAAGATGCAGAACCCAATGCCGGAACAAATCGTACCCCCTGTTTGCTGTAAGATACCACAAAGATGCAGAAACCAATGCCGTAGCAAATCGTACCCCTGTTTGCAGTAAGATACCACAAAGATGCAGAACCCAATGCCCGTAACAAATCGTACCCCCTGTTTGCTGTAAGATACCACCCAATGCCGTAACAAATCGTACCCCCTGTTTGCTGTAAGATACCATAAAGATGCAGAACCCAATGCCGTAACAAATCGTACCCCCTGTTTGCTGTAAGATACCACAAAGATGCAGAACCCAATGCCGTAACAAATCGCACCCCCTGTTTGCTGTAAGGTACCACAAAGATGAAGAACCCAATGCCGTAACAAATCGTACCCCCTTTTTGCTGTAAGATACCACAAAGATGTAGAACCCACTGCCGTAACACATCGTACCCCCTGTTTGCTGTAAGATACCACAAAGATGCAGAACCCAATGCCGTAACAAATCGTACCCCTGTCTGCTGTAAGATACCACAAAGATACAGAACCCCATGCCGTAACAAATCGTACCCCCTGTCTGCTGTAAGATACCACAAAGATGCAGAACCCAATGCCGGAACAAATCGTACCCCCTGTTTGCTGTAAGATACCACAAAGATGCAGAACCCAATGCCGTGACAAATCGTACCCCCTGTTTGCTGTAAGATACCACAACGATGCAGAACCCAATGCTGTAACAAATCGCACCTCCTGTTTGCTGTAAGATACCAGAAAGATGCAGAACCCAATGCCCGTAACAAATCGTACCCCCTGTCTGCTGTAAGATACCACACAGATGCAGAACCCAACCCCGTAACAAATCGTACCCCCTGTTTGCTGTAAGATACCACAAAGATGCAGAACCCAATGCCGTAACAAATCGCACTCCTTGTTTGCTGTAAGATACCACAGAGATGCAGAACTCAATGCCCTTAACAAATCGTACCCCCTGTTTGCTGTAAGCTACCACAAAGATGAACAAGCTAGTGCCGTAACAAATCGTACCCACAATGTGCTGTAAGATACCGCAGAGATGCAGAACCCAATGCCATAACAAATCGTACCCCCTGTTTGCTGTAAGATACCACAAAGATGCAGAAACCAATGCCGTAACAAATCGTACCCCCTGTCTGCTGTAAGATACCATGAAGATGAACAACCTAGTGCCGCATCAAATCGTACCCCCTGTTTGGTGCAAGATACCACAAAGATGCAGAACCCAATGCCCGTAACAAACCGTACCCCCTGTTTGCTGTAAGATACCACAAAGATGCAGAGCCCAATGCCGTAACAAATCGTACCCCCTGTTTGCTGTAAGATACCACAAAGATGCAGAACCCAATGCCGTAACAAATCTTCCCCCCTGTTTGCTGTAAGATACCACAAAGATGCAGAAACCAATGCCGTAACAAATCGTACCCCCTGTCTGCTGTAAGATACCATGAAGATGAACAACCTAGTGCCGCATCGAATCGTACCCCCTGCTTGCTGTAAGATACCACAAAGATGCAGAACCCAATGCCGTAACAAATCGTACCCCCTGTTTGCTGTAAGATACCACAAAGATGCAGAAACCAATGCCATAACACATCGTGCCCTCTGTTGGCTGTAAGATACCACAAAGATGCAGAACCCAATGCCGTAACAAATCGCACTCACTGTTCGCTGTAAGATACTACAAAGATGCAGAACCCAATGCAAGTAACAAATCGTACCCCCTGTTTGCTGTAAGATACCACAAAGATGCAGAACCCAATGCCGTAACAAATAGTACCCCCTGTCTGCTGTAAGATACCACGAAGATGCAGAACCCAATGCCGTAAAGATATCGTACCCCCTGTTTTGCTGTAAGATACCACAAAGATGCAGAACCCAATGCCGTATCAAATCGTACCCCCTGTTTGCTGTAAGATACCACAAAGATGCAGAACCCAATGCCGTAACAAATCGTACCCCCTGTCTGCTGTAAGATACCACAAAGATGCAGAACCCAATGCCGTAACAAATCGTACCCCCCTGCTGTAAGTACCACAAAGATGCAGAACCAATGCTGTAACAAATCGTACCCCCTGTCTGCTGTAAGATACCACATGCAGAACCCAATGCCGTAACAAATCGTAACCCCTGTTTGCAATGCTGTAACAAATCGTACCCGCTGTCTGCTTTAAGATACCATAAAGATGCAGAACCCAATGCCCGCAACAAATCGTACCCCCTGTTTGCTGTAAGATACCACAAAGATGCGGAGCCCAATGCCGTAACAAATCGTACCCCCTGTCTGCTGTAAGATACCACAAAGATGCAGAACCCAATGCCGTAACAAATCGTACCCCTGTTTGCTGTAAGATACCACAAGGATGCAGAACCCAATGCCGTAACAGATCGTACCCCCTGTTTGCTGTAAGATACCACAAACATGCAGAACCCAATAACGTCACAAATCGTACCCCCGGTTTGCTGTAAGATACAGCAGAGATGCAGAAACCAATGCCGTAACAAATCTTCCCCCCTGTTTGCTGTAAGATACCACAAAGATGCAGAACCCAATGCCCATAACAAATCGTACCCCCTGTTTGCTGTAAGATACCACAAGGATGCAGATCCCAATGCTGTAACAGATCGTACCCCCTGTTTGCTGGAAGATACCACAAAGATGCAGAACCCAATGCCGTAACAAATCGTACCCCCTGTTTGCTGCAAGATACCACAAAGATGCAGAACCCAATGCCGTAACAAATCGTACCCTCTGTTTGCTGTAAGATACCACAAAGATGCAGAACCCAATTCCGTAACAAATCCTACCCCCTGTTGGCTGTAAGATACCACAAAGATGCAGAACCCAATGCCGTAACAAATCGTACCCCCTGTTTGCTGTAAGATACCACAAAGATGCAGAACCCAATGCCGTATCAAATCGTACCCCCTTTTTGCCGTAAGATACCACAAAGATGCAGAACCCAATGCCGTAACAAATCGTACCCCCTGTCTGCTGTAAGATACCACAAAGATGCAGAACCCAATGCCGTAACAAATCGTACCCCTGTTTGCTGTAAGATACCACCCAATGCCGTAACAAATCGTACTCCCTGTTTGCTGTAAGATACCACAAAGATGCAGAACCCAATGCCGTATCAAATCGTACCCCCTGTTTGCTGCTAGATACCACAAAGATGCAGAACCCAATGCCGTAACAAATCGTACCCCCTGTTTGCTGTAAGATACCACAAAGATGCAGAAACCAATGCCGTAACAATTCGTACTTCCTGTTTGCTGTAAGGTACCACAAAGATGCAGAATCCAATGCCGTATCAAATCGTACCCCCTGTTTGCTGTAAGATACCACAAAGATGCAGAACCCAATGCCGTAACAAATCGTACCCCCTGTCTGCTGTAAGATACCACAAAGATGCAGAACCCAATGCCGTAACAAAATATACCCCCTGTCTGCTGTAAGATACCACAAAGATGCAGAACCCGATGCCGTAACCAATCGTACCCCCTGTTTGCTGTAAGATACCACAAAGATGCAGAAACCAATGCCGCAACAAATCGTACCCCCTGTTTGCTGTAAGATACCACAAAGATGCAGAACCCAATGCCGTAACAAATCGTACCCCCTGTCTGCTGTAATATACCACAAAGATGCAGAACCCAATGCCGTAACAAATCGTACCCCCTGTTTGCTGTAAGATACCACAAAGATGCGGAGCCCAATGACCGTAACAAATCGTACCCCCTGTCTGCTGTAAGATACCACAAAGATGCAGAACCCAATGCCGCAACAAATCGTACCCCCTGTTTTCTATAAGATACCACAAAGATGTAGATTCCAATGCCGTAACACATCGTATTCCCTGTTCGCTCTGACATACCACAAAGATGCAGAACCCAATGCCGGAACAAATCGTACCCCCTGCCTGCTGTAAGATACCATATAGATGCAGAACCCAATGCCGTAACAAATCGTACCCCTGTTTGCAGTAAGATACCACAAAGATGCAGAACCCAATGCCCGTAACAAATCGTACCCGCTGTTTGCTGTAAGATACCACCCAATGCCGTAACAAATCGTACGCCCTGTTTGCTGTAAGATACCATAAAGATGCAGAACCCAATGCCGTAACAAATCGTACCCCCTGTTTGCTGTAAGATACCACAAAGATGCAGAACCCAATGCCGTAACAAATCGTACCCCCTGTTTGCTGTAAGGTACCACAAAGATGCAGAACCCAATGCCGTAACAAATCGTACCCCCTTTTTGCTGTAAGATACCACAAAGATGTAGAACCCAATGCCGTAACACATCGTATTCCCAGTTCGCTCTGAGATACCCAAAGATGCAGAACCCAATGCCGGAAAAAATCGTACCCCCTGTTTGCTGTAAGATACCACAAAGATGCAGAACCCAATGCCGTAACAAATCGTACCCCTGTTTGCTGTAAGAAACCCCAAAGATGCAGAAACCAATGCCGTAACAATTCGTACCCCCTGTCTGCTGTAAGCTACCATAAAGATGCAGAACCCAATGCTGTAACAAATCATACCCCCTGTTGCTGTAAGATACCACAAAGATGCAGAACCCAATGCCGTAACAAATCGTACCCCGTGTTTGCTGTAAGATACCACAAAGATGCAGAACCCAATGCCGTAACAAATCGTAGCCCCTGTTTGCTGTAAGATACCACAAAGATGCAGAACCCAATGCCGTAACAAATCGTACCCCCTGCTTGCTGTAAGATACCAGAAAGATGCAGAACCCAATGACCATATCAAATCGTACCCCCTGCTTGCTGTAAGATACCACAAGGATGCAGAACCCAATGCCGTAACAGATCGTACCCCCTGTTTGCTGTAAGATACCACAAACATGCAGAACCCAATAACGTCACAAATCGTACCCCCGGTTTGCTGTAAGATACAGCAGAGATGCAGAAACCAATGCCGTAACAAATCTTCCCCCCTGTTTGCTGTAAGATACCACAAAGATGCAGAACCCAATGCCCATAACAAATCGTACCCCCTGTTTGCTGTAAGATACCACAAGGATGCAGATCCCAATGCTGTAACAGATCGTACCCCCTGTTTGCTGTAAGATACCACA
>CAJNDT010005986.1:0-15000 GCA_905221615.1 Symbiodinium sp. CCMP2592
ACTACTATTACTACTATACTACGACTACTACGACTACTACTACTCCTCCTCCTCCTCCTCCTCGTGCTGCTGCTGCTGCTGCTGCTTGCTGCTGCTGCTACTACTACTACTACTACTACTATTACTACTACTTTAATACACTACTACTTTTTTTGCTTTCCAGAAACAGAGGTCCTCGCAGGGTTGAGTTTGGGTGGTCCTGGGTTCATTAAGGCTTCAAGCAGGTCTTCCTATAGATATCATTGATATGGTTATAAGGTGTCGGGTTTTATTTAGGAGTTGTAGATCAACACCCCAGTATGGTGAGCAATACCATTGAAGAAGTTAGGACTACGGCTACGGTACCATATACATATGTACCGTCGTTCTACATACAGGACTAACGTTAGTCCTGTATGTAGAACGACGGTACATATGTATATATATATATATAAAGCCGTAGTAGTACAGTACCCAGCCTTCGTCTTGCGACATGTCTTCGTGCTGGCGCTTAAAGCGCAGCACGGCCTCCAAGGCGAGACCGTTGCCTTAGATGAGAATCCTAGCCGTACGCATCCCTAAGCCGTAAGCTCGAGATCCATCTTATAAGCCGAGAATCAACCGGCCTGGACAAACTTTTGGAAAGCCGCGAGCTTGAACGCCCCCCCTTTCCTCAATACAATATAATTAATCATAAGGCAGCCACTGACTGGATATGAAACTGTTTGCAACACTACTCGGGTTCTGACACGTAAGCCTTCTTCAACTCCTCTGCATGCTCGTGGCGTTCGCAAAATCTCGTAAAGATCTTGTATTCTGCTTGATGCGTCGAGCTGTTGACTCTGTCAGCGGGAGTGGGAGACTTTGGTACTAGCCCTGCCTGTGCAGGGGCGGGGCCTGGCGCACAGGGCACGGGTGCTGTGGTGGGTGCTGCGGGTGTCGGTTCTCCAGCCTTTGCAGGCGGGGGTGGCATAGATGCCGGACTCTTGGCAACCACAGCCTGCTGGGGATCGGGCACTGCTTGGGACTGCTGCTGCTGCTGCACAAATTGCTTGGCGATGGCATCCACAATTGGCTGCAACTGTTCTGGCCCAGCGCCTGCTGCTTGCAGCTGCACGAGCAAATTTGCCAAGAACTGAGTCTGATCTGATGATCCTGTCGTGGAAGCCGGTGTTGACGGTGCACCTGTCGTGGAAGCCGGTGTTGACGGTGCTCCTGTTGTGGAAGCCGGCGTTGACGGTGCGGGAGCTTCTGTTGTGGAAGCCGGTGTGGGTGGTGCCGGAGTTGGCACTGTGGGTGCTGGAGCCGGTAGGGGCGTTGCTGGAGCCGAGGATTGGGGCGTTTCGGGTGCGGCGGATGTACCGCCAACCGACCTAGGATGTCGGCAGCACATACATTCTGAGGTGGAAAAGGCACGTACATAGGTAACTATAGGTGGGTGCATGTGTAGTGCCGGTAAATAGTTAATATATACATATATATATATATATATATGGGTGTGTGTACATATACGTACCATATGTATACATATATACACACGACTGCATAGACCCCAAGGTCATCTAATCTTGAGCATGCAGCGGCATGTTTTGGTATGTGTGTGTGTGTCTTTTGTTGTATTAAGGATATTTTGTGTGGTTCGGATTAAAGGACACATAAGAAATAGCATCATCAGGTGTTTAAGACTCTAGGGTTTTAGGGGGTTCGTGTTTTGTTTTTGGCTCTGGCTGGCCACCCTGAGCCCAATCCCCCATAGATAGATCTTAAGCCTGAAATTATAACCCCGGCCCCGAACACAAATCTCAAACCGGAGACCCAGAGCCCAATCCCCCTAAGCCTTAAGCCTTGCAACCCCGACTCACAAATAATCGATTGAAGCAGGTGGCTCGAATGACCCCTGCGAGCGAAACCGGCCCCACCAATCCTTGTAGCTCGTTTTCTCAGCATCAGATAGCACTGGAAGAGCAAACTCATCGTCCTGCGAGGAGAATTTGTATTGTTGTAGGAACCATGGGAGGTTGTGAACAAATACGGATTTACTTCTAAATGATTATGGTCCTTCTGGGTGGTCCGGGCAACCTTTGACGCCTTGGGCTTGGGCTCACTGAGGTTAAGGCCACCAGCTTTCTTGGCCAGCATCGCGGCCGAGGCATCCACGGGGCTCAGCGTCTGTGCAGGGAGACATTTACTACTAAGCATTATACGACATGGAATCGTCACGAAACACTTAAGTCTAAAACCTTTTACCAAGCCTGCACCTGAATAACTTCAGCAGGCAGACTAAAGTCTTCGAAAGATGATGCTTTGCAAATTGTGGATGCTGCCCTCCCAAGCAGTTTTGCGTGGCCCGTCCCATCCTGGGGGTCGTTCCCTTGCTTTGCTTCTCGCTTCAACGGTCTCGCCTCCCCAGCAACACGTAGCTGAAGCACTCGCTTTGTTTCCTCCTCCTTCTCCTGGGCCTCTTTTTCGAGACGCACCTGGGCTTCTCGTTCCTTCGCCTCTCTCATCTTGGCTTGCAGTTCTTTGTGCTCCTTCTCCTTTAAGTCCTTCTCCTTCGCTTCTCTCGCCGAAAGCTGCTGGGCCTCGTTGTAAAGCTGGTCCAGAGTCTCTTGCTCTCGCAGGTCCCTTTCCCGAGCTTCTTTCGCTTGAGCCTCCTTCTCCAGGGCCGCCCTACGTAGAGTCTCCTGCACTTGCCTCTCTAGCTCCTCCTTCTCCTTTGCCTCCTTCTCCTGTGCTTCCTTTTCCTTTGCTTCCTGGGCCTCCTTCCGGACACGCTCCAACATTTCCTTGGCTTCTCTCTCCCTTGCCTCCTCCTCCTTCCGGAGACGCTCCCACGTTTCCCTCTCCAGCGCTTCTCTCTCTCTCGCTTCCTTCTCCTCGGCCTCCTTACGCAGACGCTCCCGGATTTCCCTCTCTAGGGCTTGTTTCGCTGCCTCCTTCTCCTTAGCCTCCCTCTCCTTTGCCTCCTTCTCCTCGGCCTCCTTTCGGAGACGTTCCTGTGTTTCCTTCTCCTTTCCACGCTTCTTGTCCTTGGCCGCTTTCAAAGCAGCCGCTGCTGCTTCCATAGCCGCTCTCGCGGCTCGTTCGTCGTCATCCTCCTCATCCTGGCCAGCTTCCTGATCCAGCTGGCTCTTCAGTTCATTTTCAATCTCTAGCACTTCCTGGTCTTTCAGGGTCGCATCGATAGAGGCACCGTGCTGAAGCCCAAGCGAAAGCTCGCTGCTTGACCGCCCGGGCAACACTAGTGTCTCTGCTGACAAACTAGCACCTAGCAGAGTCGGCTGGCACGTACCGTCCCACTCTTGAGTGTCCTGAGCGCTGATCTCGACCGTCGGCGTCTGGGTGGTGTGGGGGCTTCCGGAACTGTCCGGGCTTACTGCAGTTGCCGTCTCAGGGCTTGTAGCTGCGGCTGACTTGTCGGGTGTACTGCTAGGGCTCGGTGCTTTAAGAGTTGCCGGAGGCGTCGCTGGTGGCACCGCTCGCGGAGCAGCAGCCTGGCTGCTGCCTGTCAGAGCAAGCCTCAAGGATGGCAGTTTGGGACGTTAAGGTTTGACTTGGTTTGTAGGATTTGATTTCTGGGTTGAAATAGGATTGGGGTGGTACGTATAATTCTGTATATCTAGGATTCGTCATATTTTCGCTTCTCACCTGCACGGTGGGGCCACGAGGTCAGGCTGTGTAAAGCATATAACCAATATAAGAAACAGTTCAACTATAACAGACTTAATTATAGACCCCAGGGCCTTCCGATACAATCCCACTAGTATTGTTCACATATATAGGAGTTAAAGCACAAGCTTGCTTTTTCACATATGTATTGGCTCTGAGATGTGAATGTACAGCTTTGGGTTTCCTAGATAATATCTAGTAGTATGTTAAGGTCTAAGGGTTTAGTCTTGGGCTTTTGGGGTTTAGTTGTATCGGCTTCGGCTTTGAACCTTCGGGTTTAGGATTTGAGGTTGAGGGATATGTAGGGTTTAGGGCAGTAGGTGTTCGGATTCAGTTAAAGAAGGAATGAATGGTTCTAGATATTATGTAGGTTATACGTACCAGCCTAAGCTAGACCCACCCCATGATAAAGCACCCCACTTTTCGAACACTGAACACAGAACGTTTCGCACAAATCAGAAACCCTATGGCCGGTTGTATTGCACCAGATGTACATATGGCCCGATTAGCAATGCCCAAAATCCGAAACCCCCGATATGCCGCAAAGAAACATTCGGCTCTTCACCAACTCCTGTTGTTCCGGAGTCAAACCCAAGGCACCAAGAGACACACTGGCATCGATGGCGACCGCAGCCTTGGGATCAGGAGCCTCGGACGAAGCACATGAGCCCAAGACCCTTAAAAGACATGGTTGATCCACCCACGTGTGCCCTTCAATTAGCTTAAGCTGAGTCACCGATCCCACCCCCGAGCTTTTGGGGGCCGGAGCTGCTGATTTCTTCACCATGCTTCACAGAATGGCCCCAAGTTCTCTGGGCGCCACAAACAAAAAGCTTGATCTCAAGACCACACGAGCATATTGCTGATTCTCCAAAGCCGCACAGATCCGGAATCGAGGCTATCAGACAGGCATAGTGCAAAACTGTACTTGTTGACGCTTTTTGACGCTTTTTGACGCTTTTTGACGCTCAACCCCCTCGGCTGTCATATGCAGCTGTCCAGAGAAATGTGCACTGAATCTTAAGGACCCATGCGTGCAAAACAGTACTTTGGGTGTATATCTATCCGTGAGTATGGATACAGCAGAGAAAAGTGTACTCAATCTTAGGGACCCGTCCATGCAAAACTGTACTTGGGTGTATACGTATCCATGAGTCTGGACCCAGCGACCTTTCCCGGACAAAACGCGAGTGTGTGCTATACGTGAGACCATAGCTAGATCTAGGTCCTAGAGAGGAATGCTGATCCACACTGTGCTAGCGAACTCTCTGATGGCTTCAGCATTGAAAACAGCAAGAAGCACACACCCGTACCCCGAAAACTCAATAAGTGGCAACACGAAAGCCCTCATCAATAGATGCTCATATGTAAGCCAGAACCCCGGACTCAGATAAAAGGGTGCGGCCACATCTCAGGTAGATGAAGCCTGCCGCTCGCCACCATCCATTGGGCCACTTCCAGCAAGCGGTCCTTTTCATGAGCATGGGTTTGCTTGGATAAATAGAGTTGGGGATGCTAGAGGGCAGGCGGTTTATGTAGGCTTATAAGGCTTGTTGGTTGAATTTTTAAGGAAAGCATTGGTTTAGTGGCGGTTGTACTACTCCGAAACAAGTGTTGAATCTACATATTCGTATATATATATATATATATATATATATATAGATATGTGTGATCTTAGAATAGTGCTCGAGAAGATACATCAATATGTAGCCTTTATACCTGTATCTATATCTGTATCTATATCTATATCTATATATGTATATATAGATCTCCACATCCTACTGGGCCCTGCTGGTCATGGTTCTGAGAAAAAGCCTTCGTTTTGTTATCCGCAGTTGTCGGTCATCAGGATTCTGGGTGTATCGTTTGGGGTTGTCTCCGGATGTATCTTAAACAACAACTACACACAGGCGCGTGTGGGCTTTTCCTACATGGAAGGTTGAAGTTTGAAGGCTAGACCACCGATATAAGTAGAGTTGAAAATGAGGAGTGTGTAATGTAATCTAACCTAACATACTAACCTATGTAGAACACCCCAAATAAGCAGGACCTAATATGACTTAACCCTAACATACGAACCTATGTAGAATACCCCCCCAATAAGCAAAACCTAACCTATATAGAATACTCCCAACAAGCAGAACCTAATAACTTAAACCTAACATACTAACCTATGTAGAATAACCCCCAATAAGCAGAACCTAGTGACTTAATCCTAACATACCAACCTATGTAGAATAACCCCCCCCCCCAATAAGCAAAACCTGATGACTTAACCTTTTGGGGAAGTAGCAGGGCGCTTGTAAGGCTCTAAACGGCGTCCTATATAAGCAGAGCTATATATAGACAAGCCATCCCCCCAAACACAACCCTGTATATTAATGACCCCATCTATATATATATATATATATATATATATGCTTACATATATGTAATCCCCATGATACTTAAAGAAGCAAAGGCCTTAAGTTCTGTTCTTCTAGGCTGCCACAAGCAAAGCTGTTATCCACTGGCCCAACCCCATATATATGCAGTAGCTCCATATGCATACATAACACGTACCCTGCAACAAACACACTCTAGACACTGTAGCCCCAATAAGCAGAACCTTCGCCCCCAACATAACACGACCCGGCTAGATTCGAATGGATCCTAGCCCCATCAACCAGAAGGTCTATAGCACCCGGAGCTCCCCAATGTATGAGTATATGTCTTATCCCAATATAGGTTCCAAAACATAAGTAGAACCTGTCTAGACACCAGCTCCCCAGTACAATTAAACCATAGAGCCGTAGCCCCAACAAGCCGTATTATGTCGTAGATTGGGCAAGAAACATCGTCATCCCACTGCAGAGGCTCCGAGAAGAGCAACTGTATCTCGCTAGGTTCGTCCCACTCAGCTTTCGGCACGAAGAGCTGCTTGGACTGCTTCTCGTTGGCACATGCCGCACATGTATCCTGATACGAAACACATGTTCACATGGGCTGCCGAATAGTAGTGCAGTACGTGCATAGATCGACACCCCACACATAGATACACACGTGCACTGTCTAGTCACATCACAGGTGGCTGTTTGCCAGATGTCCATGACGGCAGCGGCAAACTCGTCGGTGTATTCCCTTGATATGACATATTGACTGTTGCTGCAGCAGCAAGTTAGGAAGGAACCCGTACACGGTACACGTCCGCACCCGTGCCCGCTGCCCGGACTGTATTCATTTTAAAGACAAGATTCTCGGTCTTCTTGACATCGGCCTGCATGCCACTGACTCGTTGTTTCCCATTTGCCTCAGATCGGGAAGCATAGGAGAAGAGCTTGGGGTTTTAGGGATTTTGAAGCTTAGGGGCATCGGTATGCCTCTTCACGATCGCTTTTCTGACAGTCTTGAAGGCAGCAGGATCTGGGACTTGTCTTCGAGCTTGCTGCATCAAAACCTGCAGCTTTTAAGTGGTTCTCGGGGCTGATTATAAAGAGCACACTTTCCTAGTTTACATTGCAGATCCCTTAGATGAGCCCGGCCTTCAGATATCGATGGTTGCTGTACAAATATGTCGGTTTCTTTGTTGGTGCCGAGAAGGCGGACATGCAGAGCTGTACACGGTAAACCTGAGTCACATAGTCTGTCTGTCTGTCTGTCTGCCTATCTGTCTCATGTTGTTCTGTCTGTTCTCTGGCTCACCCGTCCCTCCCTCCCTGAGATCCCTCCCTCTCTGTTGTTTCTTGAGAACATGACTGTTTGCCGTCCGAACAGGCTCTGGTAGCACGGCATGGATTGCATGCCACCAGTCACACCCTGCACCGGCTGTTCCAGCAAAAAGCAGACATCCATCACCATGGCCATCTCGAGCAGCAAGCATGTCCTGCCCGAAACCAGCAAATGTCCAACAGACCGTTGCAATGCTCTTCTCCGAAGATGCAATCTATATCAAATGCCCTACCTTCGTGCCAGCAGATTGCCGCTGGATACCGAAGGGCAGGAAGAAAAACCCAGCGGCATCAGGAAACAACGCCCGGTTTTTGACGAACTGAGAAACGACCAAGAGGAACCTCAGCTGATACATGACATGAGGCAATCACAGACGTACTTTCGTCCAGTCCAAGCAGGCAGCTCGTTCAGAGAAAAAAGAAACACTCAATTCAATTCTTTCCCACGCAGTAGCCATCTTAAGATGTATTGTGACATACCCGTACACTATGAACACGGACCGCGACCAAGAACGATAACCCTTAACCCGTCCTGTTTACAACCGTGGTGGGGCAAGACCGCTCACAAACGCGAGTTTGTGTGTGCTCGGTATTCAATTGCAAGCGCAAACATGTTCCGGTATCCACGGCGTGCACATGTACATGCCGGAGTGCAAGATGTTGGATCATCGTGCCCATAGTGCGGCCTAGAAATTGCTGAGTACACGTATACAATACGCCAATACGCGTTATCTGTTGTATGGCTGCTAGCGCTAGCCGCTACCTATAGTCTCCATTGTAGTTCCTTTTTCTGGTTTAACCAAACATATAATTATTAGGATCCTATAATTAAGGTAACCCCAAAAAGGAACTACAATGGAGACTATAGGTAATCATGGTCTCTATTAGACTCTAGCTCTCGACTCAATGGTTCGCACAATTACAGAGACAAGCCAAGGAGTGCAAGGCCGACGTGTCGGGACCTATGCGCGGAGACGCTTGTGCCACAATTGGTTAAGCTGTCGCTGCCTAAACACACTCCTGTACGGCCGTGTCAACAACAAGTTACGCACACGCAATCGGGGTGGCAGGGGATCGTGGTTCCTGTTCCAGAACAGGTTGCAGGGCCGCAAACAAGCAAGATAAGGTGGTGTCTTCAAGCGCAACCGTCGTTCATTGCTCGGAGTGGCGCACCGGGCAAGCAAAAATCAGTCGTCATCCTTCATTAATTCAGGCAGACAGCTGGAACCCTGCAAAGCATATGGCGATGCCCTCTTGAGTGTAGGTATTAATGCCACCGACTTGCGTGTTGTCCCCACAAGTAAAACAACAGTCTCGTCGTGAATTACTTCATGATTACAGATCGCAGCAGCCGTGACAAGTGTTCCGGGCCAGTCCTTGGTCGTTTGCGACTCGACAGGTTAATATGAATGTCAAGCTGGTTCATCCGCCTATAATGGTTAGCAACGCACCACCCCCATGCTGGTGACTGATGCATGACAAGTACGAATCTGATTTGGACAAATTGGATGCCTGAGCCCAGGATCTCCAGTCGCTGCACTGCTTGGCGATTATTTATGCCTACGAATACATCATGGACACCATGGCCGGCCAGGCTTGGCTTCAAGCAACCACAGGCTGCAAGTGGGTAGGTTGGGTAGTGGCCGGGGCCACGTCCCGGAAGTACTGTAAAGATTATGAAAGGTTGGTGCTCGGGTGGCACGGGGAGTTTAAGGGTTTAGGAAGGGTTGAGGGGTCCGTGTAATCCTTACAGAAACAAACTCGAAGTATACAGGAATGAATTGTTTCCAACCAGACATTTCCAGGAACAAAGCAAAGGTGTATAGCTATGGTAAGTTCGATATTCTAGGTCCATATAACGATTATTCTCAGAGTTGAACACTAAAAACCCGGACACACACACACATATATATATATGTATGTATATGTATATGTGTATGTATATGTATATGTATATGTATATGTATATGTATATGTATATGTATATATATATATATATATATATATATATATATATATATTATACATGCTTCGGTCCCGTGGTGTTTTATGTATGTATATATATACACACACATATATATATATATATATATATATATCAGTGGCCCAAAACCCGAGGATCCCGAAACCTTGACTGTATATTCGGAAATGCCAGAGCTAGCATCCTGGAGCTGAAGCCAGTACAAGAAAGGCTTGCACCCCAAAGGTACCCTCAGTCTTATAAGCTTATCCTTGCAGCAGCCCGCAGGTTCGTTTCTACGAACTGATGGACTTAACTTATAAACCTCGACACCACTCAACCTGCAACCCAAAAGCCGTAGACATCCGGACCTTTTGTGGTGCAAAGCTTTGCTACTGGAATTGGGGCGGCAGGTGATCAGTTCAGGTCCAGGCGTTCGGTCTGTGGGTTTCGGCAAGGGAGTTGCAAGCTCAGGTTTTTCGGTCAGTGTATAGGGCAGAGCATGTGCTCTAGAGGTCTAGTATGTATACAATAATTATACAGAGTGTTGGAGTTAGGGGTGAGATCGACGGAGTCACGGGGCGGGGGGATTAATAATGGAGCTTGCTATATACCGAAACTACTTCTTAGAAGTATACGCTTGGTTGGATTTCACTGGTACTGTAACACGACAGGATATTGAATTATTTGGGAATCTAGCTGCCCCGTGATCAGAAACCCAGAGCCCCAAAGTACACGAGTCAGATTCGTACAATGCCAACTCCTGGCTAGAAACCCCCCCGCACCTCAACTTGTACATCGACTCTTAATCGTAGCACCAAAGTCACCCTGAAACCTTCCCTGAACCCACTACTGTTGAAAGCGAGCACAATCCGGCACAAAACTCACTAGATCAATCCTTAAGCGAACCATCCCTAGCGAACCATCCCTATGCAAAGGGATGCGGAAGCGAAACTTGCACACTAGCATTAGACCTTCCTATGTATAGATACACCCTATTTAGTGTATAAAGTTTGAGGCTTGAGGCTTGTAAATGCGATGTTAGTTACAGGATCTAGCCGGAAGCCCTGAACCCTAAACGTGTGTTCGTGAATCATAGCCCCACTGAAACCAGGTTCAATTCCATAACATACCCAGCCCCACTTTAGTATCGCAGCCTTGAAATTGTTGCATTCCTGCTGCTAGTCAAGTGTTCATAAGATAAACACCAGGGAGCATTTCGGTGCTGCCACAAGGAGTCCATGCTTACGAAGTCGGCGCACGTACAGCATCGCTAACCTTTGCTGCCAAACTTACAAGAACGTCCACAGACTTACGCTACACAGGCGGTACTGTCCCAGGCACAGGAATCCCCAGGGAGCCCCGATATCGTTGGTGGAGCTGTCGATAATATCCATTCGCCGGGCTCGGAAGCCACGATTTAGTGCAGCAGCATGGATGGCCTCAGGCTGACAGAGAACCGCACTATGTCACTATGTAACAACACCAATCTATTCGATCTGTCTGCTGCACGTGTCGCCAAAACAACTGCAGCTGCGCAACACCACGTCCTGCAAACAGCTCCAGCACGTCGAGCTCATCCGCGTGGGCGGTCTTGGCTCTCCATGAACAAAACAAAATCTGTCGCATACCCCACACCAATTAAAGTGCTATGTATCCTGCGGGCTGAGTGGCCTCCATATCTTGCATGTAGTTGAGCAGAACCAGGAGCAGTATCATAGTCCGAGGTCTCAGTGCACAGGGTAAGCAACCCTACAAGCCGTTAACAACGCAGGCTTGGGCGCACATCACGATTTTGGCTTGTCAATCAGCTGAGGAAAAAGCAGACCCAGGGCTAGAAGATTGCGGACGACAGGCCATGGTCCCGGCATAGTGTCTACAATACAGTGTTTGAACCTGCTGCACACTACTCATAGCGTACTTGTGATGCTCATCGGGCTCTCGTGTCCGAGTGCTGCCGTACTGCAGCGGAGGGCAGACAACACATGCAGCACATCACAATGCTCTTTTGTAGCATGCACATGTCCACGTATACGGCACAGCACGACAACCGTTTTTTTCGGGACCCCTCGCTAGATTGAGACAGAATCAGGAAAGGCTGTACACAGCACAAGTTCCACTGGTTCAGAGCACAGCGAGTCTTGGGTATATGTTTAGTGTTTGATCCAGCGCTTTCTGTGCAGTGTTAAGTTGCAGCCCATCTCCAAATTACGAATTGTATAATGCTCTGAGGACCGGCAAACACAGTGAAGGTATCTTGCATGCCCAATCTGTAGATTGCAGTTCATTCAATGAGTAAATTGACCAGAACCCAATAATCCTTGAAGACCTTCACTGCCAAGCCATAGAGCGTCGAAGATGCGATAGCATGGGCTGCCAAAGCAGTACTAGGCTTTCCACGGTTCCTGCTGTACGTACGAGACCCCAAGTTTACCACATAGTCGAGGTTTGGGGTCAAAGGAATATGAAGACTTTCAGGTCTAGCACAGGAACCATGACGTGCCATCTCCCCAAAAAGAACCCAAAGGCTCTTGAAGAATCTTCGGGGCTGGCCCGAAAACGTTTCGGCACAAACGTAACATTTCGTTGCTTCTCAGGATCCAGCAGCCATCAGCCAAGCCTCCTGCGCTTCTTGTCCGGAATGGCGTCAACCAAGACCCTTGCGAGAGTCAACGAATGTATTCAAAACAGATCAAATCTACACAACACAGATCAGAAGACACTCGACCTAGTTAGTATCGGACCAAGTAGCGAGCGAATCACGCTGTGCTTCCAGAGCTGCTGTGCTTCCTCAGTTGTGTTTGATCCTCTGTCATACGATCAGTCAGCGGGGACAAATCAATCACTAATCTCAACTATTAAGTCGGGTTTATATAGTTTAGGAGATGGAGGATTAATTGTATAACGGTGCATTCAGATTGTGTGGTCGTACGTAGAGACGTAGAGTTTGTTTCAATCCGAGCCATGCATAACCGAATGCTGCCAGATCGCTTTAAAGCTCTTGCCGTGCTCCTGCATAGCACTCCTGCAGACGATTATGTTACGTATGTGTTTGCAGAGAAACCGCAGAGGGGTCGATCGGGAGAGCTATGACCCTACATAGGAGTCCTCAAGAAGACCTGGAACGCATTCCATAGTGGACCGCTCTGCGGTCCTTTTCTCTTCTTCTTGTCCTTATATAACTGTATATACTTGATTGGATCATGTACCGAACGGCTGTCCACAGACAAGCGCACAAGAACTTTGCCACCCAGGCACAGGCTGCTCGCCTTCGTTTTCGCCTGAACATGCAGCATCGCAAGACTCACTGACCTTATATACGCACACCCACCACACCCACCACCCACCCACCCCACCCACCCACCCGCCCGCCCGCCCGCCCGCCCGCCCGCCAACCCACCCACCCACCCACCCCCGCCGCCCACCCACCCACCCACCCACCCGTCCGCCCCCCCCAACACAGACACAGACACACACACAGAGACACAGACACACACACACATACACACGCACACCCACGCAACTACACCCGCAAAGACAAGCACACAAAGTGTGAACTACCACCATGCACAGCCCACCAAAAAAAAGGTGCCACCCTCCAACCTACCTAAACACACATTGGTGTACAAACCACCCCAGCCATACCCAGCCACCCACGCACACAGAAGCACGTGCACACAAGCATTCACAGAGCTCGCAAAGGGTGAAGTGTTTAATGGCCTGGATCCTTTTCTTCGGTATCCCCAGCTTTTCCTTCTTCATCCTCCTCCTGTGCATCTGCATCCTCTTCCTGATCCTGCTCTTCGTCCTCTTGCTCTCCAACGTCTTCCTGATCCTGCTCTTCGTCTTGCTGTTCTTGAACAGCCGGACCTTTCAATAATCATGCATGTAAGCAGCACGGGAAAACCTAATATCACCCTGAACTCGAGCCCACAACCCGAAATAGCTTAAGTACGCCCTATATATAACTCCGAATTATAAACCACAAAGCCCAACAACCCCTAAAACTTAGCAGCCCCCAGGCTGCTGATCCCCGTTGGCGCCGACACCTGCCGATCCTGCGCCGACAGCACCTCGCGGCCGTTCTGTAAGACCCTTGCCGAAAATTGAGTTGGCATATTAAGGGAAGCCAAGTTGCGGGGTTCTCCAGGAATTGGCTGCAACAAGCCATCGGGTCCCATCACACTCATCCCCTTGTACTCCTGCAACATGTGGAACGACTGCCGAAATGAACAAGGTTAGGACCCATGCACGCAGACCGGATCCTCAGCAATCCTGAACACAGTTACGCAGTCCTTCAGATCGGCCTCCCCCGAGGGATTTGCAGGCCACACTTTCAGGCTAGGACCTGAATTGCAGGAGCGGGGTTCGAGAGTTTTATTTGTCAATGTGATAGCATGATCGAATCAGAAGCTAATGAAGACATGGCACCGCAGGATTCAGAAGCCTCCGGGGCTGTTTTCTGGTTCAATCGTCGTCGCATCTGGGTCTTGTATTGCTCTGTCGGATCCACTACCGGCAGGCTTGCAACAACGTGGGCCACGACAGCCTCCACAACGGCTTTCGCTGGAGAGGGGATTCGTGGAACTTCTCCTGCCCAAAGCATGTATCAAGAGCTCAGCGGCCTGCAACTTCTACATTAAATTCTAGATGGAGATATGGGCTCCTGTGGCACCCGGCGAGGCTTCATCACTGTTCTTCTTGGCACGAGTGTACTTCTTTTCCAACAGTTCGTCGTCGACAGCTTCCTCAGTGTATTAACTTTACGTTATGAATTCTCAGCAATGGCTAAGCAGTTTGACATGATGCAAGAAAGCTGATTGTGCCCAGGAGCCTTCAGCTCCTTCATGTAGGACACACGTGCCTTCTTGGTCTTCTTCGCTTCCCGGATGATGTGGTTGGTCTGCGCGGGAATCAGAATTAACTAGACTCCCAAACTGAAGGTGAAAACATCCCTTTCAAAACCTAGGCCTCCAAAGTCTCACACCTCGGATACAATATAGCACCGACGTATTAACTGAAACATCCCAGACCCCGAGATATCCAGAGTTCTTCAGAAAGGAGATTCGCGCATCCAGAACTCCAACCCTAAAACCCTACACCCGTAAACCCTAAAATCCCAAACCTTTCCTCCTATACAATGGATAAATTCTCGAGTGCCAGCACTGGCAAGCCAACAACTCCAGCAACAATTGAAACCGCAATCCATTTGAAGCCCATCTGTGTAACTAGCTGTACCCACGAAGTCTCCAGCGCCCAGCCGTAGAAACCTAACAACTCCAGCAACATATTGTATTTGCAAAATTGCAAACCCTCTGAAACCGACTTCTATGTAACTTGCTGTGCCCACGAAGAATTTGGTGCCCGAGCAGCCAAGGCTTTCAGCGCAGATGCTTGCGCGTGAGCAAGCTTGCAGTCGCAGTCATCGTCCTCCAAGCTATATAGGAAGGCGAACACGCAAAACCATCCAATTCGGAGTACCGTATCAGGATACCTGTGTGTAGGTTTTGAAGCAATTCTAGTCCTTGTACTTTTGCTGGATACACCAGAATAGACCATCAGACGGAACGATTTTGCCCAGCCGAGAAAAAGCCGTCAACGTCCTTAGCTCGAGAAACATGTGTCCTCACACTCACGGCTCAGAGTGTAAGGCTCCTGGATGTAGGGCCGGTGTTCCCTACGTAA
>CAJNDT010005986.1:20000-80000 GCA_905221615.1 Symbiodinium sp. CCMP2592
TGTCTAAGATGCTGTAGGCTGACCCATCAGGAGGCTGCTTTCCTTGGCTTGAGCCCATCTACTGCTACATCAACATCCCACATGCTTGTGTGCCGAGAGCGCCCGTCTTGGGTCTAGGTGACATCAGGGCTCCGGATGCACTGCAAACTCAGTGCACAAGGTGGGGCCGTGACTGATGCCAGGAGGCGCGTAGTGAGTGAAACATTGTGGAGTGCGCACTGTGTGTAGCCCGTGGGATTCGGGCGCTTCACTTCCCTATAAGGATCACGCATGTTGCTGCCATTGTTCCTGTCACTTTGATCACACGCATCTGGGCACCCTTGGCTCTTTCAGCGCGGCACTCCTGCTTAGGCTATGCGTCCACCGTGCCTCTGGGGCCTGGGTGCGCGCTCCCTGCCTCTTAGTCCCCAGCAGTCCCCGATCGGATCCTTTATCAGATGCCCAAATGTTCATCCCGGAGCCTCTTAGAGTCTGTCCTGTAAGGTGCCCTGCCCCATACCTTGGCGCACCTTTCGGGTGCTGTTCCGTGCTATGCTGTACTGGCCCTAGGCCGCTCCACTGACAGTCCATCACACTTGATCGCCAGTGACTTGGGTGCCCTGTTCTGCAAGCTCCGCTGGCACATCACATCACGGTGTCTGATGCTTGGGCAACTTTTCTGTGGCTAGACAGTGACTACTTCACGTAACGGAAAACTAACCATTGTGCTCCCGGCAGCTTTTTTGACTAAGAGAGAGACTACAAAAAAAAAGAATCTGTAATCGTCGAGTCCAAATGCTACCACAAAGGCCGGCTCACGTACCTCAGGACATATGGGATCTCGAGCTGCCTTCCATTTTGAGAGTGGCTCATCCGGACTTTGAGGATGAAGCTGACGAGGAGGATGAAGCTCACTTCCCTGGCTCTACAGAGGCGGTGCCCACTTGGTCCTCGACCTCCATGGCTTCACCTGCGCTGCCATCCTCCCCTTCTGCTTCCAGTACTGTCCTCCCTGGCTTTACCCCGGGGAGCTGGTGCGATGTTTGGAACATTGAGGACGGTGAGGTGTTGCACGAGCTTTGCTTTGATTTTGGCGATTGCCCTTCGGATCCCAGCGTCAATGCTCCTGCACTGGAGCGGATGGCTCATGCGATATGTCAGGAATGACCACTGCTCCTTGGAACAATTGGCTGAATTGTGCTCTGTCCTACCGGGTCAAACCGCTGCCAAACGTCGTCGCACTAGCACCTCGGATGGGGCCACGGGGCGCTGCCAACGCACCTTCTCTGTGGGAGCCTATGCCGCGTGTGGCACGCAAGGCATCCAGAACAACACTCGGGATTACCCTTGGATGACTCGCCCTGGACATCATTACAGCAGCTGCACTCTTCTGATGAATGTTATGCAGTATAAGCATCGGGATCAGGCAAATGAGGTCAATACAGTCAATCTTCTGCTGCCTTGCAGCCGATGGCGTGGTGGGCAGGTTTGGACCGCGGACGCTCAAGGCTCTGTTCACTTAGATGAGCGCTCTGGAGCAGGATGTCTGCGTGCAGTGCAGCTTCCGTTCTTGATCCTGGACCCGCATACGGCGCATGCTACTTTCCCCTGGTCTTGTGGCGACCGCATTTTGCTTGTCGCACCATGCGAAGGGATTGAATGCGCTGACACAGGCGGACCGCGCTTTACTTGAATGGGCTGGCTTCCACTGCCTCATCCCTGGGTGAACAAGGGCGGAGCTGTGCTGACGGGGGGAATGAGGTGACTGTCTGTCCACAGGCGTGCGTGTGGACACACATCACATAATCTTCTCTTCAGCACTGCTCCTTGCTGCCTGCCGAAGGGTGCTCTCTTTTCTGCTTTTGCACCGTGGCACTACTGCGTCTCTTTTTACACTTCTCGAGTTACCATGCTTATAGGATCTTCGGGGCGGTGGTAACTTTGTCTGGTTCCCGTGCATACCACTCGAGCTGCTGCTGTTGGAGGCAATGAGACTACCATTAGCAATCTGATCAGAGGGTGACAATCCTGGTGGACCCGCAAAGACAGCTGCTGCCGTCTGCTGCTGAGCCTGTGCAATGGATGCAGCTGGGGCTGCAGGGACCTGGTTGTGCTGTCATATGACGGCCGGGGCGGCTACAACAATCGTCCTGACAAAATCTGTACGCAAGGCTTGGACTCCCTGGCTGCGAGTGAAACGAAACGAAGCCAAACGAAACCACCACCACCACCACCACCACCACCACCACCACCACCACCACCACCACCACCACCACCACCACCACCACCACCACCACCACCACCACCACCACCACCACCACCACCACCACCAGCACAAACACCAAAACCACCACCACCACAGCCGCCGCCACCACTAAAAACAACAATTGTAACATTGACAACGAGCAACGACAGTAACGACAGCAACGACAAACAACGAACAACGACGATCAAGAATCAACAACGACCAACAACAGCAAGCAACGACACACAACGGCACACAATGACAAAAACAACCAACAACAGCAAGCAACGACAGACAGCGACCAACAACGATCAACAACAACCAAAACCAACATCAAACCACTACGAACATCAACAACCACAACAGCAACAGCAACAACGACGGCGACGATGACCAACCGCAGCCGTAGCGATAACCAATACAAACAGCAACAGCAACAGCAATGGCAGCATTAGCAGCAACAGCACCAGCAACAGCAGCAAAAGCCGCAACAACTGCTGCAACGGCAACCACAGCAATAGCGGCAACAGCAACAGCTACAGCAGCAGCAACAGCAATAACAACAACTATAGCAACAACAGCAACAAAAACAACGGCAACGACAGCAGCAATAACAAGGGCAACCACGACAACAACAACATCTGATGTAGTAGTAGTAGTAGTAGTAGTAGTAGTAGTAGTAGTAGTAGTAGTAGTAGTAGTAGTAGTAGTAGTAGTGGTAGTAGTAGTAGTAGCAGCAGTAGTAGCAGCAGTAGTAGTAGTCGTCGTGGTGGTGGTAGTAGTAGTATGATAACGAAGCACAACCCGCGACACTCCGCATTCAGGTGATGCCAGGTATCAGAATATGATGTGCAAAAGTGGTGCCAACATTGTTGGTTTGTCTGGGATGATGTGTGGAACCATCTTGAGTCCGGCAGCCAAGCTACACGGTGGAGAGCCCTGCGAAGAATGTGCGACATGGAACTCAAGGAGACAGAGCTGATTGGCATCACAGTCTTGACAAGTTTCAGTCGCAGGTCGCACTGGTGATCGTTCAAATCAGACATGAAACGGAAGGAAACGAATCACTTTCAACACCAAAAGCATGGAGAGTCAGTGAGACCGACATAACACTGACCATCATGTTTTCTGATCGTCGAAACTACGCATGTCAGTCCTGAGACGAAAACATCATGAAATCCGGGCAGCTGTTGTCCAAGAGCCGTGTTGGTTCGGGAGGTCAACCATTCAGCTTATGGGCAAAAGAGTTTCCGGCATGCTGTGTGCAAGAAATATTAAGCCCAGATCCTAATCAAAAAGCAGCTGTAGCTTCTAACAGCTGTCCCTCATGATGATCGATTGTGCTAAAGCAACCTGGCGATTCGGGCAAAGTGCAATCATACTGTAGCCTCATCTGGCTCAGCCCACTGCCCACATCCGAGATCTTTCGACCTATGTACATCTTGCGTCTCAAATCCTCATCAGCCACAGCTATGGTAGCGTAGGGCTCGTGCAGGGGCTATGCCATGCTTCCAGAATCTGAGAACAGGGGCCCAAGGATTTGCCTTGAAGCGTGGGTTTCAGCTCCCGGGGAACTTTCCGATTTGCGCCTGGTCCAAAACAGCGTCACCGCTTTGAGATGATTATAAACAGCAGCACATACAGACAAGGTGCTGAGCAACCCGTCTGGTGCCAATCCTGAACTTCAAAGGGTTTCTCGTCTTTCTGCCACAGCAGTATCGTGCACGACCATGTCCGCAAACATTGCCGTTTCGGCACACAACACGGCCAAGATGGACGCACAACGTCCGCGCACTGAAAGAAATAACAAAGAACCTGGTCATTTGACTAAACACGAGGTCGAGGTGCCATGAAGCAAACTTGATGCGAAATACGGGAGCCGTTCCCACTTGCGATGGGCAAGCCCATGTGCAGGTTGTGTGGAAGATGTTAGACTCACTTGAGCACTCAGCTTCGAATTAACACTCCTACGTCGATGATGTCTCGGAGAGAACAGGGCATGCTGCAACCTGCATCCGGTCATCTGCTGGGAAGGTGGGTCTCTGCAATAAACGACAGTCAAGCGGTATGAGTTTCACAAGCACAGCCCCCAAGCAACAAGCTACTCCAGAGTCATCCCGTCACCCCTTGTGAAATGCAAGACCGACAGCAGCTCTGGTAAGCATGCCGCCGCGGCATCAGACTTCACCACGTGAGCCATTGCTGTCGTCCTGCTTGCAAAAGCCGGAGGGGCGCGGAACCACACCTAGAGCTGGTCACACAGTCTTGGCACACGCACACACGAGATCTTGCGCATCAGCCTGGCAGTCTCTGTACATATGATTGTGTTGTGTTTTTATGTATATGTATATGCACATGTGTGCATTTCATCTGAATTTTGTCAACCGCATCAACTCCATATACATATGTGTGTAGACGTATATATACGCCGCACACATTTATATAAGCATAAATGTGTATTGTGTGTATGTATGTATGTATGTATGGATGTATGTATGGCTGGTTGTAGGGGTGGGTGGGTGGGTGGGTGGGTGGCTAGGTGGGTGTGTGTGTGTGTGTGTCTGTGTGCATATGACTGCACGTGTATACATACATATATGTATACCCATATATGTATGTATATAGTTACTTGTATGGACATGATGTATATGACTCTGTATTTGAGGACTGCTGTGCATATGCTCTATATCTCAAAACAAGCATACATATATTTACACATATAGGGTGGTCTTTTCGTATACACAACTACCTACATAGACATATAGGTCGATATGTATATACATGTATATATATATATATATGTGTATGTATGTATGTATACTTACATACCTGTGTACATGTGTATATATATATATATATATATGTATATGTGTGTGTATGTGTGTATTTACATTGTATTTATATGTGTACGTACATAGATATGCAAACAGTATTTGTATGTATGTAAGTACGTAGGTATGTCTGTATGTATATACCTGCATGGATACACACATAAACAGGAGTACATGGAAACACACATAAACAGGAGTACATAATCAAACATGAATCATGGATGCACGCATGCACACATGCATGGGTTCATGTATGCATGTATGCATGCATGCATATGTTGCACATATATGTGCATATATACACATGTACCAGCACATGCATGCATGTATGCATGTGCGCATGTCTGCATGTCTCTGCGTGTGTAAGTTAGGAAGTAACTAGGTATTTATGCATGTATGCATGCATGTACCTAACTGTTTACATGCAGCCTTCTTGTCATCTGCAATTTTCAGCTAAACAACGCAGAGAATACGCTGTAGGTCTGGATGTGTGTATGCATGTCTGCATGCCTGCATGCAGCATGTACGCATGCATACATGCATACATGGAAGCACTCATGCACACGCATGTATACATGTACACATTCTTTACCTCTGTCTGTATGTTTCTGTTTATGCGCGCAAATATATATAGATATATATTTAGGTATACAGGTCGTTCTATGATTGTCCATGGTGGAATTGTCCAAGTAGTTTGCAAGCAGGGTCCCATGTTCGTTTTTCCAAAGGCGCCCTGCCCAGTCCAGCATGAGAATGCTGTGACCAGCTCAGGGGCCTCTGGTCTGTGGTGGGTCCTTCATGGCTTCAGGCAGGCACCCTTGCGCGCTTTCTTGCATGCAACCGCGTGCCTAGTCGCTCATTGCTGAAGCATGCGCAACAAAAAGCTCGCGCAGAGCATGGGTTCGCACTTGCTCTAGCTTACGCATGCTCGATAGGTGTGAACTTTCGCAATTTGGCATGACACCGACCGGAGCCCGACAAAAAGGAGAACTCTCATATGATCTCATATGTACGTACATACGTTTCTGCCCATCTGTGTGTACATGACGAAAGGGGCATCTACCCATACGTCAAAGCTGCACATGAGCTTTTATCATGGGCACATCCTTCAGGCAGATGTACACACAACAATACACCCGCGCACACAACGACGAATTCCCTTGGCCACATACACATGTAGTCATGCTCGCGGATAAGTCCGCAGCTACATGCCTGCAAACCACCACAACTCCTTCGAACCGCCGAAGACCATCCGTCCAGACAGGGACAGAGGCACGTACATGTAGACATGAGATGGCGGACAGAAAGACAGACAACGATAGAGACAGTCACATCAAACGCACAAACATTTGCACGAGCAAGTTTACCAAACCCATCCCATGCCTGAGCATACGGATAAGGAGGTCTACAACGTCGAGCCAGCGGCCAAGCGAAACTTCCTGCAGGTTTGGCAAAATTTGCAACCAAACGAACACTGACCTGCTGGGCTCGACATGCCAGCAGTTTGTCACCATCATCCGGGAATCGGGGAGTCCTGCGCCTACATACCGGAAATGTCGCCTACATACACGCACGGCACAGACATCCTAGCATACTGTATGATTGTATGACTTGGATATTGGAGCTAAATTCAAAAGGCTGGGGATGCGTCAAGCTTCGCCATAAGGAGCAGGCGAAAAGATCTCGAAGTCTACGAAAGCCTATCCCAGAAATGGACGCAACACTTACTATTGCTTTTGGCCTTTTGGCTCAGCTTAGCTTGTGCAAAGCAAAACATCCAAGTATCTTTCCGAGCCAATCTAAATGGCTAGGACTGTCGCAAGGAACATGGATCGTCAAACCCTTTTCCAACACGGCTCGGACTTCAAGTGCTGCAGCTCTGACGATAACATCCGGAAGCCAAGAGGTACATCTGAAAGGGCGGGGTGCGGGGGTTTGTTGTTCGTGAATTCGGGGTACAACAACCTTCCTTAGGGGAGGCTGCCGGGGGAGGGGAGGCGGGGTTGGGGCCAACAACAACATTGAGGAAAAGAGCTAACACTGCTAACTACTTAACTACTAACTGCACACTACTAATTAACCATTAGCTACTGGCTACTAGCTACTAGCTTCTCGCTACTAGCTACGAGCTATTAACTACCAACTGCTACATACTAACTGCTAACTGCTAACTGCTAACTACTAACTACTAGCTAACCAACTAACTACTAACGAAGGAACGAACTAACTAACTACTCCTGCTGCTGCTCCTGCTGTTGCTCCTACTACTACGACGACTACTCCTCGCATAAATAAATACACATCTACATCTACATATTTATATATATATATGTATGTATATATATATATATAATATTATATATATATATATATGCATGCTCACGCCCCTTTGCCGTGATCCACCCGAACCTGCTTTTAAATTTGTAAGCAATGGATCATGGGAGGTGGGCAGCCTCGGAGGCGAAATCATCGACAGGGATCGGATTCCCCAAAATTCCAGAAATCTGTGCAACCATGGCCTCCGCACTCCCCACAGATGAAGGATTTTAGGAATTTTGGTGGAATTTGATCCCTGCCAGTGCTTTCGGCTCCAGAAATTTTGTGGAAATTTCAAGCCTGGCAGCATTTTAGCAACCTCGGATGCGAAAACATCAACAGGGATCAAATTTCGCCAAAATTCCCGAAGCCTGAGATGCGAAAACATCATCAGGGATCAAACTTCCCCAAAATTCCAGAAACCTGAGCAACCATGGCCCCGCACGCCCCATAGATGCCAGGAAGGAAGGAAATTTTGTGAAAATTGATCCCGCCCAATGGTTTCGCATTCCAGGCCTCAGAAATTTTGATGAAAGTTGAGTCTGGCAGCAATTTAGCAACCTCGGATACGAAAACATCGACAGGGATCAAAGTTCACCGAAATTCGCGAAAACATCGGCAGGGATCGAATTCCACCAAACTTCCCCAAATCCGAGCAACCATGGCCCCCACACTCCGCATAGATGCCAGGATATTCGGAATTTTGGTGAGATCTGATCCCTGCTAGTGTTTTCGCATGTCAGGCTTCAGAAAATTTGCAGAAGTTTGAGCCTGGCAGCATGAAAACAAGCAACCTCGGATGCGAAAACATCGGCAGGGATCGACTTTTCCCAAGATTCCTCAAGCCGGAAATGAAAAACGTAATAAAGGAACAGTGTACCATGTACTATTCAAAAATGTTTGTGTATGTGGATGCTTTAGCGCGCGGTGGGGACGTGGTTCTTAGCTGACTCTAGCTTCCTTCTCAATGTTGAGAGACATCCGCTGTTTCATATTGCAAAAGAAATGGCTGCTTCTGCTGGTATTACATAAGTCCAACGGTACTAACGCTTGTTTCATCGAACAAGATCAAAAATGTAGTTAAGAACAGGTTTGCTCAACAAAAGAAAAATCAGAACGGTTGTTCTCTTATACTATTGAAACCTGCTTGTGTTGCGGATACTCTAGAACGTCTTATGCCAACGCGAATGTCTGTTGGACCCAGCATCATGTTTAGATATTGTCGAGTTCTTGGCTTTTGATTGAGGTAAGACCTTGCTAACAGTTTTGAACCTTTCCCGCTGCAGAGAAAAAACACTTGGTTTGTGTTGCATATTCAAGAACTAGAGCAGCTGATCAGCTCCGTTATTTTTTGTTGCAAGATGAGAAACTTTTTCTTTTGTATTGCATAAACTGAATTCCCCACGAGTACCCTTTTGCCATGATTAAGGGGATGCTGCGGAACCTATAACTCTTCTTTCATGGAGCAATATCATGGCTGTAGTTAAGATCAGCCTTGCCCAAGATGCAAGTCAAGTGTTGTGTTGCTGTCCTTAAAGCATCATGATAATGAGAAACAGATGTGTCCCACCATTGCTTTGAGGCTATGCGGATAGGAGAGGTTTGGAGTTGTTTCATATTGTATTGAAGGATGGCAGGATCTTTATTACGGGTGCAGTAGTGCGGTGCAATACAGCTAGATTACGTTCTGGGCCGGGATCGTCTTTCATGTTATTAAGCGAAAACTTGCTGTTCAGCATATGAAGTTTTGCTAAAAGGGGAACAACGAATGCTTGCCAGATACATGTTTGTCTCACATTTTCTCTAAAGAGAAGAAGAAGAAATCTTTATGTGGTCGTTGCTTTTGTTCTTGCTGCTCGCAAACGAAAATTTGACTTGTTATTCTGTTTTTCGCGTTATAAAGCCCAAGGAGCTCGACACAGCACCGAATGTATGTGGGGAGGGAGACCACTTCTTCTCCGAAGCATTTGGATATAGTTTGTTGGTAATGGCAAATTGTACAGTAACAGCTCCTTGCGTTCCAGCCACTGATAACTAAGGAGGCTTCTGGTGTTTCATGAAAAAAACCACCAACTGAGCAAACACAACTGGGTTTTCCGCTGTCTTTCTTAGTTGAGAAGGGCTCAAGTGTTTCTTCCCATTATCGCAGACGCAGAACCAGATCCTGGTTCGGGTTTTGACAAGAAGGCCAAGGTGGATGATGGGGGAAGGGGGTGTGACCATATATATATATATATACACATCTCAGCGTAAGCCCCATCACTTATCAAACAAGATTTCCTCTACATAGCACATCTACTAACACAGTGCATACATGCATACATGCATAAACCTCGTCAAGAAACAAGATACATGGCTGGAGGGCTCGCGCCGCGAGAAGAAATATTCTATTTTTGTCAGAAATCCGCATGAAAATGGCACACCAAAAGCCATGCAGTCGGGCCCTCCTTTTTGCATGGTGGATTGGTGTGGCTGCCGACCTTCGGGAGAATCCCTTCGGTCAAAGATCCGGATATAATGCTCCAAAACTGTGGGGGTCCCGTCACTCAGGGCCCACGGCACCTGGTGTTCGGGGACCCCCCCCTCTTCTCAAAAACAGGCCCACGGACTGTGCCGTCCAGAAAGAAGCCTGTACAGGAGGCAGCCACCACCTCACCGGGCGCCCTGTGCGGGCCCATGGGTGAGGTCGCCTGGGTCATCAAATATGCGATCCTCAAGTATAGAACGGATGAGAGTAAAATGCCTGAGCACGGGTTCAACCGGCAAGCAAAGAGAGGGTGTGAAACCTTGAAAGTCCGGGTGAGTCAGTTCATTTGCCCACGCGTTGAAGTCGCGCTTCACGTGCGCAGGGGCAAGCTGCATGCCGTGTTGATGCAACTGAAGCAAGATCTCCATGAGGATGACCGAGGTGGGCATCTTCTTGGACTTGTCGTTGAGAAGCGAGTAGACATTTTTTGGTTGTCACTAACCAGAGGGAGCCTCAGGTTCGGGATGAAAGCGGGCGCCTTGTCCATGAGGAAGTGAGTAAGGATCAAAGTAATTGCAGCATGTTCTGGCGCATGTGCAATGTTGTTGTTAGGGAGCTTGCCGCGGAAGGCTGGCTCACTTAAGTTTCGGGCTCGTCGCTCTCCTCACTGGGCCGCAGAGAGTCCAAGACGACTCCTGCACGAAGGGAAAACGTAAGAACCCAGACCCAAGTAGAGGGAAGTTGGGAGTGAGCCGGGGGTGTGTCGGCCTTTCTGCCCCAAGTAGTTGTCTCCTCTGGCTTCAGTGTTTTGCCGTTTTCCGCTTGCTGTTAGGCAAGAACAGTGCAAGCGAGGCCAGTATCCACATGTAAAGGTACCTACCACGAGAGGTCTGTGGGACTGGTTAAAAGGACGTAGTTTTGACACCCCGCTGGTGGCAATTCAGACGGGGTAAGCAACGGGTGCCTGACGGTTATGCAGAGGTAACCAGCACGGGGCAAAGGCTGCATGCTTTGGTGCTACCAGGACATACAGGGTCCCTGGTGTTACCAGTTTAAAACTCCCTCTGGTGAGACCAGGCTACCGCACCGTCTGGTGCTACCAGAAAGGGGAGCAGACAAAGGACTGCAGGCACCTGAAAGCTGTACAAAGATGAGTGGCATAGAGGTTAGTACCAAGTGGAAAGCCCTTGGTAGACTCGTCAGTAAGAGCGAGAACGCGAGTCGACTTGTACAGTGCTACTACTCGTCTGTAAGTACAGTTTCTTACGTTTCACCCAAACTTGCCGGCCAATGGCTAGGCTGCGACTCGCTTCGCCAAAGACGAGTAAGGATCAAAGTGCCGAACATCTCCAAGGCAGCGATGCGTTTCTTGGGGCCCCCTTTGTCAAGGCCCAGGGGTGCTTTTCCGCCGTGATCTGATATGACGGAACCAGAAGACTTCCGACTTGGAGGGGGGGTCCACGTTGGAGAGCCATCCGCCAAGATACTAGCTCCCGACCAAATGGCAAGCGGGGCATACGGCGAGGCTTGCCGAAATCTCTGTTCAGAGAGAGAGAGAGAGAGAGAGAGAGAGAGAGAGAGAGAGAGAGAGAGAGAGAGAGAGAGAGAGAGAGAGAGAGAGAGAGAGAGAGAGAGAGAGGGTGGCCAATGCACGAATGAGTTTGCTTGGACGTCCTGCTGTCAAACAGGCCTTCTTCCAGGCCCAAAACGGTTGGAGAAAAGGTTTGGTCAAGGGGCAGGTAGTGGTAGCCCACTGGAGCCTACCCAAGGCACTGGCAATCTGGGTGGCAGACATGACCTTGCCACTCTTGAGCTCTTCGAGGATACCAATGACAAGCAGATGCTTGTCTCCGCCCATCTGCACACAGGGTCCTTTCGGGTCAATGACGAACCCCAGCCAAGTATTGACCTCAGCTAGTAGGGTTTTCTTCCAGCTCAGGGGCACTCCCAGAGCTAGCAACAAGAGGCAGATGGACGTCGCCAATAGAGGGGAACTGGATTTCCTCAGAAGCCAAACAAAGTCGTCAACGAAGACGAATCCCCAGTCGACTTCAGGGAAGACTGCATATACGATTCGCAGAAGAGTGGCAGCGAGCCGGCCCTAGTACAGTTGGGCACTCGCCATGCCATACGTGCCTACGATGTTACCCACCATTCATCACCAAGCTGTGCCATCCTGGAGAAGGATCTTGATACGTCTATGCGCCTTCGTGACATCAGCTTTAAGCAAGACCCATTCTTCAGTAGGTCCTGGGAAACTAATACCAAGGCCGGCCGAAGCCCCGCGCTGGAGTCCCTGCTATCTCTAAAAAGCCCGTGGAACCCGGTGGCTGGCCATGGCGGGTAGCACGGGGGTCCTCACGGGTTCAGGGCACCTGGATTCCCACCGGACCTGGATGCCCTAAGCCAGTGCAGGCATTGCACACAGTCCATGACTGGCCGTGGTCTTCTCAACCGTGTTCTGCTGTATCCGAAGATTTGCTGGAACGGATTTTGTCCGATTCATCGATGCCTGCCGGGCACGGACAAAGGTCCTCCTCCCTGCAGCGGCAGTGCGCTGCTGCTTCGGATCGTGCGCGTGGCCCAATGACCATCCCCAGGAGGTCTCTTCAACAAATGTGCCGCGTATCTCTTCTTGAAAGGTGTCTGCAGAAGGATAATTGGGATGCCCTAGGGGGCGGCGCCTCGGCTGGGTCCCATTCTTCACCAATAAGCTCAGACTTAAGCGGCCACACGCCAGGAGACTGGAGTGCCCCCCGTGACCCTTCCTTGAGGCTTTCCGGGTACTCCGAATCCACATCCTGAACGTCGCAGAGCAGCTTACGGATTACATCCATTGTCCAGGAGCAGGCTGAGAATGCTTCGGCATAATGAAGTCCCGGATCTCCTGAAGGACTGTCTCCGGGAATGGGTGCTGCTTTGCACCAGAGGCCGTAGAAACCAAAAACACCGAGACTAAGGGCAGAGGCCTTGTGCTTGATGAATCTGCCCAAGAAGGCGTGTATGGTCCCATTCTCTTGTCTGGAGGGACGCGTCCTGGCAAGGTCTTTCCTCCTCCATCTCAGAGAGCTCGGACCTTAAAATCATGGGCAACTCGCATGTGGTTGCGTCATCCAGAGACAGCTTTTCGAACAGCGGAAGCGTCGAAGGCCGATCAGACCCCACCACAATGACAACTGGGCCGCTGTGTGCAAATGATCGCTGGCGTGGCCACATGCACCAGGAAGCCCCGCCTCTTGACGCTGCCCTCCCAGTGAGGGAACCAATTGGCCTGAAGACTCATCTCGAGCAGCCGTCCCCGGTTGTGCACTGTAGCAAACCGAGGAAGCAGGCGCAAGGGCGAGGTGGCAATTGCCTTCAACATGGACTCGGGGCGACGGATGCCCGCTAAGTCCTGTATCGCTGTCTTAGGGTGTTTGGAGTGAACACACATCTTGCCGTTCCAGTCCCGAAGGCGGAGGTTGGTCACTGCCCGTGTGGGGCGGCTGGTACCAAACCCAAAGTGACAAAGGTCGTCAAAATGCAGCTCCGAAAGCGAAAGATCCCTGGTCCAGGCTATGAGCGCCGGAGTGGTTCCGACCGATGAGCAGCGTCCTCGCAGGGTCCTCAGCAAGTTCCAGGAAACAAAGGCATTGCAGTTCTTCGTGGCGGGCCAAGAAAGCACAAGGAAGAAACCATCTGTCTTTGCCCCAGGTTTGGAGGTTTGGACTTCCTCCAATAAAGGAGATCTTCCCCTGGAGTGCTGCGATACAGAGTGCACCATACAGGGGGTCATCCAGGAGAGGTCCTTGCCGTTCGGTCTTCGTGTGGAGTCGAACGCAACTACTCTCGGTGAGAGTAGGATAGTGGCTCTCAATACACGTCGAATTGTGTGAACTGGGGGAAGGCCAAGAGACACATGGCCAAGTTAATCCCGCAGACTCGGTGCATCCGATCCAGATGTCGTCTCGTGGTGGGGAGCTTCCGCTCTTCCTCCTCCTCTTTGTCCCAGCCATCAACCGTGATCTTACGTCTGGTCTTGAACGGTTTCTCCTCCAGCTCAGGGAGGGCACTTATGACTTATGATAAGCTTGGCGTTGATGAATCCCAACTCCCCCTTGGCGCAGAAACGGAACTGTGTTTTCAGCATGGCATCGCTCCCCTGCGCCTCCAGCTTAGGCTTGGGCAAGCCCGTCTCCTTGGCCCACTCAGTGAGAAGTTGCTGTATATCACAGAGGACTTCCAGTCCCGAGCGCTCTGAGGCCCCTTGACCCGGGGTCATGCACGAGCACGAGCGAGGTGCATAGATGTTCTTGGTCATGTCCTTTGCCGCCCTAACCGCCTGGAACAGACGTCGGGGCTCCGTGAAGCCGTTGGTTTCAGGGTCGAAACCTAGGGTCCTCGGGCCATTGGTTCTGGCCGTAGCTGCATCGCCCCATCGGTCTGCGATGTTCTCGAGGGTGATGTAACCATCCTTGGGAATGGCACGAGTAGGGGATCTGCTTCCTGGCGAATAGAGTCGCCACCGAGGAGTGGAGACTCGCAATGTCCTGAAAGTAAACCTCAGGAATCGCCTCCGGGGCCTTTGCCAAAGCTGGATTAGCCGCCATGGGTAGGGTCCGGTAGGGTGACCGGGCGAAATTTTCCAAGGACCCACGGTCCAAAATCTTGGGCCAAAATGGCATAAGCCAGTGGCAGACATAACAGTTGCAAACCGGCAAGCTCTCGCAAGTAGTGAATGTCAGAAATCCGCATGAAAATGATACACTAAAACCCAGTCGGGCCCTCCTTTTTGTTGCATGGTGGATCCGGTGTGGCTGCCGGGAGAATCCCTTCTGCAAGGGGGTCCTCCCGTCACGCAGCCCGGCACCTAGTGTTCGGGGCCCCCTCTTCTCAAAAACAGGCCCAACACAGGACAGCCACAACCGGAGGATGACGTCCAGCTAGGGCATGTCCTTCGAAGCCAGGGCCTTGTCCAGGTCTTCGTATCTGACCTTCTCCGTTTTGGAAGCCGTATCCACCAGAATTGTCCGTGGTGAGGCTGCAAGAAAAGGCCGTTTCGCTGGAGTCTTCCTTTGGCTGTTGCCACACTCCCCCCGTCCCGAACTCCGCCGGTAGGGAGAACTAGGTGAAGCACCTGCCACAGAAAATGAAGGAGTCAGAGTCCAGTTGGTAGTCGATGGCGTTTGGGCTTCGATCTCCATCGCGGGTTTCCAGCCACAACCCACTGCGCGGAGATCCTGATCCAGGGGGTGGACCTTTTCTCTTCTGCGCGTAGGCGCCGGAATGCCGTGCTTTCTGCCATCCAGTGGCCCAAGTGAAGGTGACGAGGGATCTGGGCTTGGAAGGCACAGTCTGGCATGAAGACTCGGAAGGAGTGCCAGGTAAAGTCAATCCAGGGGCCCTTGTCCAGGTTTTGTCGCGCCAGGGCAGCGCGTAGCCATTTAAGGGCGCGCTCCGAAGTCGCCGGTCTGGCAATGAAACCATCGTAGACATTGCCCACGGTGGGGATGAGGTATAGTCCATGCCATCGAAAAGGGGGGTGGCCGAGAGTTTGCGCCACACGTGGAGATCAAAGGCGTCCACCAATCCTTGCCAGAGAAGGAGAACTTAGGGATGATGAGGGGGACTGGCTTCTTCTTGACGACCACGACAGAGTGGGTCTTAGTTTGCCAGGCCTCGAACTCCACAGTAGTGGAAGTGACCCTAAGGGTGTCGGGACTTGTGTGCTGCAGATCACTGAAACGAGCGCTGGTGCCGACCTGAAATCTGACAGTGCCACAAATGAAGGAGTCCATCAGGTCAATTCTGGAGTCCGCCGCTCCCGGAAGGGACCGGGCTGCTGTCTCCTCCACCTGTATCACAAAGGCCTTAGACGGCACCTGAGCTTTGCGCATCGGTCTGTGCATCGTGCTGACAAGTCTCCGAGAGGGCTTTCTTCTTCTCTGCGAGCCGAAAGATCTCATGGATCGCCAGCATGCCGAACTTTGTACTGAACCACTTGAGAGTGTCCCACACCCGCTGGCGCTTGTGGGGCGAGACCTCACGATCCCTGAGCGTGTTGAGAAGCGTGCGCACATCGGACTCCTTCCAGGTTATCGAGGTGAAGCCCAGGCGCCTGAGTTCCTCATAGGAGAGGCATCGCATCCTAAGAGTGCGAAACCTAGCATCCCCATGAAAACTCACCTTTTAGGTCCAGGGAGATGACAGTGGCAACCGTTGGTTGATTGTGGTGTGCTCCGACACCTTTTCCCGGCTTCCAGTGTCGCCATCGAGCGATGACACTGGGGGCGATAGCAACTCCTTCCCTAAGGCAAATCCAAGCAAGCCGGTCCTGTTCCGCACGTCGTAGAACGACCTCACTCAGATGATTTCAAGCAAAGGTCTTAAAGGGTCTCGAGGAGGAGTTGTGTGTCCTCTTCACCCCTAGGGCCTGCCAGGAGAGCCAGGGCTCTTTCCATGATAATCTGGTAAAAACCTTGGTAGGACGGTAAGACAAGAGCACCACACGGGGCCCGTTTCCGGGGACCCCCAACACCACGTCAAGTTCGGTCCAGGGCGGCAGCCCTCATGAAGTCCACAATGGCCTGGCGTCACATCAACCTGTTCGTCCTCAAAGGAGCGGCCCGAGCCCCGATCCTTCGCCATCAGGCTGCAAAGGGCCTATCGAGTCTATCGAGTGTTCAAAAAGAGCAGACAAAACATGATCCGGTGCGCCCTAACGAGTGCCCTCCCAAAGGGAGAGCAAAGAAAAACGAAGGCATCCTGAGCCAAAGAAGGGAGCCTCGAGGAAGAAGGTGAGAGGAGAGGAAAGCAAAGAGGGGACAAGAAGCCACACAGCAGCAAACACAGATCAACCCTTTTTGCACGCCTCAGCCAGGAGGTCGACAGTCTTGCGGGAGCCACTTTTCTGGAGGAGAGGCTTTCAGGGCCAAGGGCACCTGGGAGGCCAGGTCAGCAAATCGCTTGCCAATGCCAGCCAGGGAAGTTCGGCAGGAAACCCTCGTTTGGGAGAGCTTCTCCTCCAAAATGCCAGAGGGCAAACTCGAGAAGGCTTTGGTCGAGGAGGTGGCAGGGTAACCCACTCCCATCGTCTCATCCTGCGTGTCCGTCGGACCCGCCTCAGCGCCGGCGAGTCCACCATGGGAACATCAGATTGAGCAACAGCAGCTTCGGGCACAAGGGCACCAGGGGCAGAGGAAACCTGCTCGGTCACCACCACATGCTCGTCTCCCTTCGTCATTAGGCGAGCCATAGCAGCATCCATTTTCTGGAGGCGCTCGGAAAGAGTGGTGTCGTCCACCTCCACAGCAGTAGAGGATGTAAGGGTGGAGTTCACGTCCTCGTCAGCATGAGCGGCCAGATTGTGTGCCAAAGTGGCATGGGCCACTGTCACATCATCCGTAATCTTCTCCCAATCCTGATCGCTGTCTCCTTCCTCACGGGGAACCGGAAGACTCTCGACTGTCTCCAGGCTGGAGGCCAGGATATCATCGACGGCAGGGGCAAACGACGACATGACCGACGGTCGCAAGAGAGAGAAAGCGGGAGCGAAAGCTGCGAAGTTTTCCAAGGACCCACGGTCCAAAATCTTGGGCCAACATGGCATAAGCCATTTTTGCAGACGTCTCCTGACATAACACTTGCAAACCGGCAAGCTCTCGCAAGTAGTTAGCTTTCGGCATACCACCCCGAGATCCCCCAATCGCTGCGAGGCCAAAGCAGACGAACAACTGCAAGGCAACAAGCCTTCGCCACCTTCGCTTCGAAGTTAAAGATTTTTCCGAGATGCTCCTGCCTGGCAGGTGGGAGTCTCACCACCTTCCAAAGCCTGTTCTAAAACCAACTCGGTTATCGCTTCATGAGACTTGTGTTCTGCTTGTTCTGCTTGTGCATATGGCTCAGGGCATAGGGTTGTGCGGAATGTAGTTCACGCAGAGGCTTATACCATGAACCGCGGCCTCAGAACAGATCCGACATAGAACGGACCCGAGAATCCGGCACTTGCTGATTTCAGGCCCTGGTGGATCTCAGAACTTTGAACTAGGTGAGGTGGGTTGAGGCAGAAGTTGCCGAGAAGGCTCCGCTCAAGCGACCAATCCAAGGCTTCCAAAATACTAATCTTGCACACCAACATCGGCAAGCTGAGATCTATGCCCAAAACCCCTCAGCCCACAACCAAAACTATGCATCCCAAACATTGAGTCCGAACATCCATGTATACAGTACACCAGCCATCAACATGTGTCGGTACTGCAGCACAAGCCGAGCGTTGCGCGACAAAGGACCTGAGGCGACTCAGGGCAAAGGCTCAGTGAAGCTCTAAACCCTAAACCGTATGTCCTACAAATTATCTCATAGAGTAGTCATGCCAGGTGCCCAGCAGTGTCCCACATCCATGAAACGTGCCGCAATCGTTGCCTGGACCAGCAACAGCAGGATGCTGCAAAATCTCGACCCTTTGGAGTCCCTAGTTCCATGCGGCGTCTACACACCTTCCTGCATCCATCATGCCCTGATTACGTAGTCCTAGTTGAGCCTCAAGAGCCGGAAAGGTAAACCCTGATGAGAACACCAAGAAGATTAACTACAAACAGGATGCCGGTCGCTGAAAACATGCGCATAACATTGCAGCGGTGATGATGATGGTGATGATGACGATGACGTGGAGGAGAAGGAGGAGGACGACGGCGATGACGATGGCGATGATGTGATTATGAAGATGATGATGGCGACGAGGATGATAATGACGATGACCATGAAGATGATGAACTTGACGTCGATGGTAATGGCGAAAGAAGTAGACAAAGATGACAAAGATGATGATATTGTTGCTGATGTTGTTGTTGGTGCTGATGACAATGTTGTTGCTGATGATGGCGAGGATGATGACGAACATGATGACGACAACGATGATGATGATGATGATGATTATGATTATGATGATGAGGATGATGATGATGATGATGGTGATGGTGATGATGATGACGACGATGATGATGATGATGATGAACATGATGATGCTAGCATGCTCCTGCTGGTGATAACGAACATGTTAACAAAGTGAGGACGCTGTACGGAGGGTGCCGCATGATGCTGATGGTAGCAGTGGTGGTGGTGGTGGTGGTGGTGGTGGTGGTGGTGGTGGTGGTGGTGGTGGTGGTGGTGGTGGTGGTGGTGGTGGTGGTGGTGGTGGGTGGTGGGGGTGGTGGTGGTGGTGGTGGTGGTGGTGGTGGTGGTGGTGGTGGTGGTGGTGGTGGTGGTGGTGGTGGTGGTAGTGGTGGTGGTGGTGGTGGTGGTGGTGGTGGTGGTGGTGGTGGTGGTGGGCGGGTGGTGGGGGTGGGGGTGCAGATGGAGGTGGAGTGACAGCAACGGTAAACTCCTACCAGAGAGGCCATCCTCAAAACCGATGAAGCCCGTCTCTGTGCCCCTCGAAGCCGTGACTGCCCTTCTTTTTCTATTGCCACATTCCCTCTTGCATGAAAACCCCGATAAGCTCGAATGCCAGCAGCAGGTCCCCCGCCGAAGCCGACAGCCAAGACTTTTGCTGGGTGTCTGTGACCTGCAAGTGCCCCGATAAGCACGTCTTGTCTGTCTAGCTACAAAGATTGGCGGACGTAACTTCGTGCTCACGGAGGTCAAGGGGTTTATCTCACGCAAACCCCGCATGCCGACCCTGCAAACCCTACATACAGACCACGTCAACCCCGCAGACGGCAAACCCCGCAGCCGGAGACCCGAACCCCGCAGACCCCGCAAACAAAAACCACACGTCTAAGGTGAGCGTTTGCGTTACAAACATATAGTGTCCTCAAAGCCATTCATATGAAGTATACAACACCAAAACCCAGAAAAAAGAGGGTGGGCGTAGTCGTTACAAACTTATAGTGTCCTTATGTGTCCTTAAAGCTTTACAAAGCAACCCTGGCATACCCTGTGCGATTCCATAACACTCCGGGCATCACACCTAGCGAGAACAAGAGCCCTTAAGCCAGAGTGAAGTGAAGCATTGATAAGAACAACTGATGACCTTGGCCTATGGGTGCAAAAGGTGTCTGATTGGGATTGGGTCTTGGTTCGGGGAGATTTTTGGAGTGTAGCCCATGAGATCCAAAGCGTAAACCCATGTGCTTCGACAGTCTTCAAGGATGATCAACACGCAAGCATTTCAGGTCTGCCGCTTAACCTTCCTGCACACAGTGATACAGCATGCTGAGAGGTCAGCCATACAGTCCACGACTGCAGTCATCCCCTGCACACAGACCAATCCGGACAAACAGGAACGTTACGACCGCCTGGAGGTGCGGGGTTTCCGCCTGTAGACGCAGACTCAGATTCAGAAAGGTGAGATGACATTCCACGAATCTCTTGTATGTCAGCGAAGCAGCTTGTCTGGCGACACCGGTGCCGTGAGGGTGCCAGGGTCGAGACCCTGATACAACGAAAGATATACAGTAGCTGCCGCATCTTTTTGCCGCATGCCTCTGGGTGGGCGAACTCCACTCTGAAAGGAGCCGGCCTGCACGGAGTGGACAGTCACACGAGAAAGGAGCCTCCAGCAGATCTGAAAGACCAAAAGCCCCTTCTCCCCTTTGTAACATCAAAACCACACTTCGGCAATTGCAGAAGACTGTGACTATGTCCTACCAGCAAAGAAACAACTCGGGAGGCATGGTGTGATTCCAAGGGAACGTCAATAAGGGCTGCGGTTCGTGCTTTGACTTTGTGGTGGTGGTGGTGGTGGTGGTGGTGGTGGTGGCGGTGGCGGTGGTGCTGGCAATGTTACTGGTGGTCGTGGTGGCGACTACCGCTGTGAAAGTGGTGGTGCTGGCGGTAGCGGGAGGCAATGGTGGCGGTGGTGGTGGTTCTGGTGGCAGCGGCGGCGCACATGTCTGACGTTGTGTTGAAACTCAGGAAGTGGTTGTCCCGCAGCAAAACTCAATACTCGCGAGCCACCGAGCTGCACCAACAAAACGGGTAAATCATCTCAATGACGGACGCGCCATGCAAAGCTGATCAGCACACCAACTGGGACACTGCTACCACCAACAAGCACGACCGACCAGAACACACATGCAAACCTTACGGCGCAAATGATGGACACCCAGCCTGTGGAGCTCCGTGCGCGTCGATAAGACTTTTATCAGCACGCAGGCAATTCTAAATCACAGAACCTATGCGGTTGGATCGGGATTGGTTGCGGTTGCCTTCTGCACCCATTCTGTCATGATGGCTTCGTCAAACGTGCGGGACTGGACTTTGGGAGAGCTGGCCATCTCTGCAGCGGTGCACTTCTTGAAGGCCACGATTATAAGAATCTCTGCAGGCTACAGCAGGACTTGCAGTTGGAATTTCCAACCAGGGTCAGGGCATGTTGACTTGCATTTATTTTGCATTTGCGGTTTGCGTTTTTTTTGCATTTCAAACGCCTTGCGTTTTTTTTGCATTTGCGGTTTGCGTTTTTTTTGCATTTCAAAATCGCCTTGCGTTTTTTTTTGCATTTGCTGTTTGCTTTTGTTTGCAGCTTGCGTTTTTTTTGCTACTTAGACGAGGTATACCAGTGTATATGCTCTACGTATGTGTTTTCGCAATAGCACTAGATTCTTTACGTACATGTGCAACTACAAACATAATCAAAGGAATCATTCGGAAGGGTATGGCCCGGGTGCAATGCATGGTTTAGATGCTAGTTGAGGCCGCAGAGGCCCGGCGATGGAACTTCAGACTTATGGCTATGCAGCGCAGTCTATAGAGTGGGATAGTTTTAGGAAACGTGCAAAGCCAACGCTTGGCCTTGAGTGCAGACACATGTCAAGACATATATTTCTCACATATGCAAACACAGGGTGCCAGTGCTCCGCGGGAACTTGCCAACCAATTCGGACCAACAAAAACGCTCAGGCGCAGGAGCAGGTGCACAATTAATGCCAGCACGCTACACGGCGCCGGGGAGATGCAACCAAAATGCAAAGAAAACGCCAGGCACCGGGGAGATGCAAAAAAAATGCAAGCAAAATGCAAGGCGCAAACGCCAGTGCAAGGAAAATGCAAAAAAATGCAAAAAAATGCAAAAAAAATGCAAAAAAAAATGCAAAAAAAATGCAAAAAAAATGCAAAACAAATGCAAAAAAAATGCAAAAAACCATTGAACAAAACAAGAAAAACGGCCCAGCACCAGGACCAGGCTTCGGCCCCGCCCACCCCGGCGCGGGGGGCCAGGCGGGGTCAGGGCCGGACAGGGCCGAGGCGGGGTTTGGGCCGGCTTGGGGCCGGGCCAGGGGCGGGCCGGGCCGTGCCCCGCCTGGAACCGGGCCAGGGAGGGGGCGGAGGGGGCGGAGGAGGGGTAAGGGGGTGGGTGGGGGGCCATCCCATGATCCGCAGTTGCCTACAGGCCTAGTGTCCTCGTAAGATAGTGTCTGAGTCTCAGTAGCGAACCCAGAACCTAGTGACCATGGCACGTCGTCTAGTTGCAAAACCTCACAACTGTCAATTTCGAAACACTGTGGAATGACGTATTGGCTGAACACACAAAGCAAGTCAGCAACGACCAGGGACAAATCTGGATTGCTTGAGGAAAGCCGGAGAATGCAGCCAAGATTCAGGTTCATCTTCAAAGCCACAAGGAAGATTTGAGGCAGCAGGCAAGCATTGTAGCGGGATTACCCACACATGCAAACCAGGAACACCAAGAACACATAGACGCCAAAAGAATGCAAACCGGGAACACAAAACAAATGCAGACTCCAAAAGCATGAAAACCCGGAACACAAAAAAAATGCAAAGACAGAATAAATGCAAACACAAAACACAAAGAAAATGCAAACCCGGAACACAAAAAAATGCAAAGACAGAAAAAATGCAAACACAAAACACAAAGAAAATGCATAGGCCAGAAAAACGCAAACCCGCAACACAAAATAAATGCAAACATAATGCAAAACATAATTCTGGACACCCACCCAGTCTGTAGCCCAAAGATTCTTATAAGGCCACGAGGTTCATGCCCCACTCGATGGAGCATACCTGGTGATCACCACTCACGATGCTGAGATCTGCGGCTCCAATGTCATTACGCATCAGGATGTCGATGAACTGCTTGAACTTCGCCACCCCCGACTGGTCAGGTCCGTTGCTAATCCTGTGTCCTTGCAGGGTGCAGCCATAGACGTTTTTGCCGGCTGCCCAATAATTCGTTTCCAGGTCTTTAACGACATAAAGACCACCTGGATTTACGGAACTCCACAGCGAGAAAAAGCTGAAGATCTGGTGCGCCGGATAATGGGACCCGTCGTCGATGACTACATCCAAAGGGCCTGCAAGTAGTTGCATCGTCTCCTTCTTGGATGGGTCACCCTAGTACACGGCAACTTTGTCCCACGCCTGCGACCTTTCCTCTACATGTTCGGTAAAGGCACCGTATGCCAGGCCAGCAATCAGCGATGCATTTTGGAAACACTTGCTCCACATGTGCAACGAGCCCCCACGCTCAGCACCGATCTCCACAAGCTTCAACCCTTGCTTGAACTGAAAAGGGGCAAGCCACTTGTCGTAGTAGCGCTGATTCTGATGTCGGGAGGGGCCCTTGTGGGTGCCCGTATTGGCCATGGCCTCAAGAACATTTGGAGCCTTGGGCAGCCGGGGCACTGACAATCTGACGAACGAATGCCAAACTGATGGCCGCGCTTCTGTATGAAGCTGCTACTGCAGTCCTCTCCATCACCATGGCTAACCGCAGCAGCCACTGCCAAGCAAGCAAATGCCCACTGGAACAGCATGGCAGGCGGTCGCGTGAAAACGGTTCTAGGTTCGAATCTTCGACTGAAGCTTTGAGCAAAAATAGCCATGTCCAGCAAGTGCTCGCTTTGTAACTTTGCTTCTAAGAAACCTGTTTTGCCTCCAACTATGAGTGGTGCGTGTGTTACAGTACTGATTCTCCACCGCGTGTGGCAATGCGAAGGCTCAACGACGCTAAAGTCCGCTGGAGTTTTTCAGAAGCCTGAAGACTCAACTTTCACGCACATGCTTTGAGCGTCATTCCTTGGGACGCCCTCGCCAGTCGAAAAACTCTTCGGAAGCCTTCTAAACATCGTTGAACCGTACACAACATTCACTTGAGAAATCTCCCAGGGCTCATGTCCATGTGAACAAATCCAATAGCAGGAACGAATGCCCCCGCCTGCTTGGCGGCCCCTTCGCAATGAGGGAAAGCTTGCCATCTTCCTCACCTTAGACAGCAAAACAAAGAGAAAGAGAGAGAGAGAGAGAGAGACAAACAAATATATATATATATACACACACATATGCGCACAGTGGTTTAAAATGCAGAACAATTTCAAGCTGTGAGCTTCACACATTGAGCCAAACGTTTCACTTGAGTGGACTGGAGGATGGCAAACTCATCCGCAGCTGCAGCGTTGGACAACTCATGGAAGACCTGTTTTCTCCAAAGAACACGACTTGACCAAACGTACACGGTCGTCGCGTCCGACCCCAGACACAGAAGACTTTCCGTATCTTATCACAACTCGATAATTAAGCAGATCGTCCAGGCCCTTCTTTCTTCTCGTGGCTGCATGGACCGTGTTCTTTTCATCACATCAAGGACTTGCTGGGCAGGAGCCGCTGTGGCCCTGTCCCAACTCATCCGAGCCCTCTTGGTTGCACGGGAAGAAACAGGCATCTCCAAATACAAAGAACTTGAGCGAGAGAAGAGGCTCCGGCAGGCCAAGGTGTGGACCGCAACAGGTCAAGTCATTCTCTGTCTTGAGAAAAGGGCTTGAGACGCAGCTGCAAAAACAAGGCCCTAAACCTAGAGTTGCGAAAGGTTGCGACAAACAGACCCGGCAATAAAGAACTGCTTAGTCTCCCAAACGCCCACCGACAGACCTTACCGAGAAATCTGGAGGCAGCTTAGCAAGCGGCTGAGACACAGCCATTTTCCTGGCAACCAACAAATGCTTGAGCTGGGTTGTGCGCCTCAAACCTGTCGATTTAGTTAGGGTTGACGGATGCCGGCTCACGACTTCGGGCTCAATGGACTATTGGTTCTGAGGCCTAGGGACTCTGAGCAGCTTAGGGTCAAGGGTGCGCAGCCGATCCGATAGCTGAGCAACGGAAGGACCGTTTACGAGTAGGCACATGACTGTCTTAGCACTGATGTACTTAGCAATCCGGTGGAAGACGTGGGTCGGACCTCAGGTACTTGATAAAAGGGAGCCAGGCATGCGAGCAGCGGAGGTCTGCGCCAGCTGGTATTGTACCGGCCTTAAGGTCATGTTGCCAGGAGGGAGGCTTGAACAGCCGTTGTACCAGCACTGTATTGCAACTACAACGTCTAGCACAGGTACCAAAAGCGTCGAAGTCACGAACGACGGCACAAAGAAGTGCTACTGGCCGTGGTGACGATCAGCATACACGCAAGCCTCATCGGTCATCCCCTCGTGTTTTGCAGTGTTTTCGCAGACGAGGGAACGAGTGTGATGCTGAGGTCAGCATTTGATTGCTGCACAGGCCGAACTAAATCTATCGAGACCGTCTTTCGGATAAGCCCATGCAATTCCCTGCAGCAGTTGGGTTCTGTCTGATGATGTTGATGAGGATGGGGATGATGATGATGACGATGATGTTGCAGAAAACGATGATGACGACAATAAGGGTCATGATGATGATGATGGTGATATGGCGATGACGACGATGATTCTGCTGGTGGCCATGGTGACAACAAACTCGCGGTGATCAGGAAGATGACGGATATGAAAAGATAGCGATTACGTGATGATTGGTATTGATGATGGTGATGCTGATGATAAGGATGGTGATTGTGACGTTGCTGATGATGCTGCTGTGAAACATGATGATGAAGGTGGTGATGATGATGAGATGATGCCACTGGCAAAGCCATAAATGGTGGCCGGAACTGATGGTGAAGTTGGCGATGCCACATGACAGAAGTAGGTTTCGTCATCGCATCATGCTTGTCATACTGTCGTGTAAAGTTTCGGGCAACTGCATCACGTCATATCCGCAGCGACCCTGCGCCGACCACGATGGAATTGGAATACTGGACCGCCCCGTGTGATCGAAAACTTTACACTACCATATGTGCAACAAACCCCACAAGCCCTGCATGTGTTGGTCCGGATGACACAGGACAATGGTTTTCGTGGTCCAGCAAAAAAAACTACGAACAGGACACTCGAACTGGGACTCGGTGCGCATAATCTTCGGACGGCTTCATGAGGGCGCACGCCGGTATTCGCACCTTGGTTAACGAACGAAGGCGTTGAACAAGTATGCTTAGTCGTTTGTCCATACCCAACACAAATTTGTTCCATGTAACAGACAGAAGTTGATGCATCGTGTTTACAGACATTCGATATATGTACTCATTCACACAAGCAGCGCGCAAACACACAGACATTCAAACACACAGACACGCAAAACAGACACCTTCTTTCGCACGCGTGAACATACGCACTTTGACACATAAATAAACGTATATATATATATATATATATGTATATGTATACAAAGTATATATATATCTATATATATATATATATATATATTACACAGATACACTAAGCACCCACACATCTTTTTCTTTCAGACGCTGCAGAGAGAGCTCCGCTTTGCGAGGCTGTTATGACAGGGAGCCACCCCGGCTGCTGTGAGCCATGTGCATTTGCACACGTCGGTGAGAAACGTGCTGGCAGTCATAGCAATGATCGGGACCTGCCACGAATGGCCCATTGACGTCTCGAACATGCTCAGGACTGCATGGTGCGGCAGTAAAAGTACAGATAGCCAGTGGTCAGCGCATGTGAAGGCATCACAGACTGAATGATCGGCACTTTTGAATCGTCGCATTGCCAGAAGATGGGCTCCGAATCAGGAGGATAAGTGCAGAGGAGTGCACGGTAGTGACCGGAGGCTGCATTGGGACCCTCATGTAGGATGATTGCAATCAGCTGATATTCGCAGTGGCGAACATTCAAGGTAGAGTCATGTGGGATAGGACGATGCTGAAAGCAAGGTATCAAAATGCGAGGATCCGGCAACACCCTAGTGACATCCTTGGCACCAGTGGCCGTGGGGCTAAACCGGTTAACCTGCAAAACCAAAAGACTCGGCTCACTGTCCATGGCAGTGAGTCCAGCTGCTGCTTGATCCTTCCAGGCATGAATGAGTCGCTGAATTGTGAGCCTGCCGTTAGAGCCACTGTTGCACTGAGATGGAGGCATAGCGAGGAGCATAGGCCATGCGTCCCCACAGTCGCGCACCTGGCAACGGGGGTTGCTGCTATCTGCAATAAGAAGACGGTTTTGCCACCTGCCCAAGAGCAGATCCGGAATGACAAACCTGCGAGAGAAGACAAGGTACTCAGCCACGTCATGCTGGGAGTGGGGACACGCCCAACGAGCATGCAGAAGTGACCATTGAAGAGAGGACCAAAGGTCCGGAGCAGGCGCCTGTGTGATCATTCTCCGCACAACTGAATGCATGGCCGCGGACCAAATCACCTGAGGGCGGGCCGTGCCGGAACAGATTAGTTGGTTGGCCCAACTGAGGCAGCAAAGGATGGAGTTAGCATAGCAGTGATTGGAAGAGTTGGTGATACGAAGCAACACAGGCGACTGGGTGTACAAGCGATCTGAGTGCAGGACCCCTGCAGGCGACGGGCGAGCTCGGCTGCTAGGGCTGATCGTCCCATCTTCTCCGGACGCAGAGATCCGCCCACCAACTGCCAAATCGCTGAGTTGGTCAGCGATCGGAGGCTCAGATAAAGCTCGGCAGCTTCCGGCGACCGAAACCCCACCTGGAGGAGGAAGGGTACAGTGGGCCCTTGGAGTGGGCCGCTGAGGCGCTGAGTGGAGTGAAAGCGCATGATAGCCAGGGGACAGAGACACTGCTTCTGGAGGAGTTGCAACTTCTCGAGCATCGTGGAGACAAGGATGGGTTCCTGATCCTGACGAGGTGCCAGAGATTTGGTCTCACGGTGTCCTTGATTCTTTTCACCAGGGCCTCCAACATGGTGTGAAAGAGGAAGGACCTCAGGGGCAGGGCAATCTCGTCCATCTTCTCCTGCTTCTGCTCTTTCAGGGCATTCCAGTGCTGGGATTTCTGTACGAAGAGAGGAACCAGGGAGAGAGCACTCTCTCGCTTGAAGAACATGACAAAGCCGTTCTGAGTCCTGTCTATGCCCATTTGGTCCTCGTGACGTAGGAGAAATTTGCCCAGCAGCCACATCATACCGTCCGGGGCCTTGGTGTCCGACTCTGTCGATCGGCGGATTGGCTGTCGGCGAGGGCCGTTGTTTCTGGGCTGGCCCAACTGATTGCCCTTGCCTCTCCCACCCCGGCCGAAACCACCCTTGGATTCCGGTCTGGCCCATTTCGCGTCGCGCTCCTTCTCCTGATCCTCCGCATCCTCCATTTCGTGACGCTTGTTCGCCGCATCTAGATCCATGGCTCCCTCTCCCCAACACTGGAGAAGCTGCAGCTCGGCCTGAGTCTCCCGTCTCTGGGCCTCCTGAAGAGAGAGGCCGCTGCCCAGAGCCTGTGCGGAGGCCAAGCTCATGTCGGACGAGGAGGCGAAGGGTGATTGTTTGCTGTAGAACAGGACACGCGGCAACGTGTTGTGTTTTAAAGGACACCGTAAGCCTACACCAGCTACAGGGGGAGCGGGCTGCAGCTGTACGTGTTGTGAGACAGTCAGCTCGCAAGGACTCTTGAATCGCAGGAAGCGGGTGTTGACGCTTCAGATGACGAAAGATATCCTGTGTGCGAGTGAACCACTGATGACAAACAGGGCAGTGTCGCAACCCTTGGTCCGAGTGCATGGAGCGAAGGTGGCGAGCCAGTGGCTGCCAGTCATCCTGAATAGCCAGAGCACGGATGGCGGGTCGTTGAAGGAGTGGTAGTGCATCCGAGGGGGCAGCCGAGGGAGAAGAGGAATCAGCCTGTATGGGTGAGGCAGCATGAGGGTCGGAGCACTCAGCACTATAGGAGCAGGGACTGTGGCCGAGACAGAGGAGGAGGCGGCAGGTGCAGCTTGGTCCTTGACCAGGGAACTGTCGTGGACCTGAGCCGGGCAGGAGTTGGTGTAGTGACGGTTCAGGAAGGGTGGCCAGCCAGCAAACTTCCGATCACACATGGTGCAGTGGGGCATACCATCCTTGGCAAACTGCATGAACCTTGCTCTCAGCTCTTGTTGCGAGGGAGGACGCGAGTGAGAGACAGTCCCGTCGGCTAAAGAGGCCGAGGTGGCAGCCGCTGGTCGCTGGTCCTGGTCGGAGTGGGCGCAACTGCGACCTCTGCGGGAGGTGTGTCGTCATGGCCTGACGACTTCCCATGCGATTTGGTGCAGTGGGTTCGAAGGGCAATCAAGGTGGGGAAGGTCTGCGGGCAGTGTGGGCAGGTGTAAGTACGCGTAACAATGCCAGAAACATCCGCAAGACCACAGCGAGAGGCCACATCCGAAGGCTGTACGGCAGGAGACTGATGAGCATGAGGATCAGACACAAAAGAAGCTGGGAGGGCAGCGCGCCAACGCAGACGCTCAGGGGTATCGAAGGCCTCGATGCTGAGGGTGGGACGATTCTGACGTGCCTGCAGTTGATTGGATAGCTGAACGATGGGGTCCTGGAAGCGGAGCCTGGCGTAGAGATCAGCCGTTGTTTCGTAGGTGATCCAGCTGGGAGACTTGAGGACAAGACGGATCTGCTTGGCCACTATTTGGCGAATGAGATCAGGGCCTCGAGGAGGTAGGCCGGTGCTGGTGAGCCCATACCTCAGCGTGGAGAAAACACAGGCAGTCCATAGCTGCAGGCGCTGCTTGGGCAGGATGTGCTTGGATCTGAGCAGTGAGAATAGGCGACTGAAGTTGGCCCAGCTTTGCTTGATTCTGACTCGGAGGGAGAGCTTCTCGAAACAGTCGTAGCTCAACACAATGCCCAAGTAGGGGTGTTGTTTACGAAAGGGCAGGTCCAACGGCCCAGTGGCACACATCACACGAAGACAGGGGCCTTTGTCCTTGTGGTGCTGTAAAAGAGGACGCGAAAGTCTAGACTTGGCGGGGCCACGAAGTCCGTCAAGGATTACTGTTTTGGAGTCGCTCACTGACATTCCAAGGGAGGTCAGGGTGTCAATAATGAAAGCGATGTCCTGCAAGATGCGAAGGATATCCTCAGGTTCATGGACCTGCCACTGCGCAAGAATATCATCAGAGAATGCTGTAAGGCACGAGAGAGGAATTTTCGTGCTTAAGAGGTGGAGGACATAACAGATGAAAATGCTTCACAGTGCAGGAGATAAGCTGCATCCCTGACGCACTCCTGAATGGAGCTCAACAGCAACGGAGTGTGATTTGTGCGTGATGTGAAGAGTGGCTTGTCGGTGGATATGGAGAATAAGGTCGATGAGTGTGGGCTCCACAGCCGCAAAGACAAGAGCTTTGTGCAGGATCTCTCGCGGTAAGCAATCGAACGCACGAGAGAGATCTAAAGAGAGGGTGATCCGTCCTTTGCATTTGCCTGCCACATGCCCCTGGCGACGGAGGTGTATGTTATACTTTTGCGCTTCGAGAGTAGTACGAACAGCAGCGCAATGGGAGCATGCTCGTTCGATAGAGTCTTCCACTGATCGGCCCCCAATATACGCAAACTGGGGGAGACGAGTTGCAAGATGTTGTACAGTCGGGCGCAAAAGGCCAGCCGCCAGTTTCGCCAAGCATTTAGAAACCGGATGAAGGAGGGCAATAGGCCTGAGGTTCTCAGGGCATTTCGGAGGCTTTGTTGGCTTGGCGAGAAGGCATAGTGAAGACTGAGGCCACTGCCCCGGCATAGGATCCGCCATATTAGTGAGCCATTGGGTCAGTGCCGGGTGGATGGCGGTAGCCACCTGCGTAGCAGCGAGGGACCAAAGCGGGGCCGGTGCGAGCCAAGAGGGCAAAGCTTTCCCAGAGGGAAGTTGCGCAATGACGCTGGTAAGCTCATCAACATCGAACGGGGAAAACGAGTGGCCTGGTGGATGAGGCTCCGGCGAGGATGAACGGTAGAGGCATCTGAAGTAGTCTTGCAGGGCCTGCGCTTCTTGAGCCGTGGTGAGGGGAGTGCCCTGCTGGTCTCGGAAGAGAATAGGCCTGTGTGCAGTTTTGGGGGCAAGACGCTTCACTACCTGGTAAACAGCTGTGAGACCTTTATGGGCTGCCTGCTCTGCCTCCTGTAAGATCTGCTGGATTTTAAGTTATTCTGAGCACAAAGCAGCTTGAGGCTCTTGGCAGCCTCCTTCAGCTCGGCCTCCCTGGGCCAGGTCCGAGAAGCAAGAGAGTCCTGCTGTTGCACAAAATGCCGACGCTCGCGACGCAGACGCCAAAGGTGAAGGATCAGCTGAGTTTTCGGACTGTGGGTTTGAGTGATCGTGGATGGGCATGGTGCAGTGAGGGTCCAGGCCTGCGGGAGACAATCGGACACATCATCAGGCCGTGCACGCATTAGAGAAATTTGTGCCTGTGCCTGAAAGCGGGCAGCGAGAGTGGGGTCCATGCGAAGTGCCTTCCTGACAGAGGCCAAGGTAACGGGGCGGTGGGAGTGAGATTGCTTGGCTCGCACAGGCAGGGCAGGCCTAAGAATGGAGCCCAGCAGGGGCAAGTGCCGGAGCCCAGTGGACTCAATAAACGGAAGCCTGGCGCGTGAGCGCAAAATCGATTTGCGTACCTCTGCCTCCGGTGGTCGGCAAGAAAGTCTGAGCGGGAGCCCCCGCGCGGCCAAAAGTATTGAGTGCCTGGAGCGAGAAGGTACGAATCAGCTGTTGAAATTCCTGTTGATCCGGGGGGAGTCGGCTGAGGCGAGTGCGTACACCCTGACCGACATGTGGTGGGTCAGGAAAAAGATCTGTATTCATGTCCCCTAGCACCAGCACGGAGTTTCGACTTGGGAACCTGGCAAGGGTTTGGTGCAGTTTGGTCCAAAGTGAGGAACGTCTAAGCAGGGCCTGCTCCAGGCCAGCCGCACCAGGAAGTGCTTTTGAACTGGAGTAGAGGAATTGATACACAATGACGACATCCAAGGAGGGATTACCTTCTAGGCGTAGGTGGACCAGCCTGCCTTCGATGATGGAGGTAAGCTGGATGTGGTCTCGCTGAAAAAACCGGAGATTCACAAGCACTAAGATGCCAGAGACACGATCCTGACTGGGCGAGGCGAGAGCTTGCCAGCCTTCCATTTTGAAGGTCAGATCTGACGCCCAGTGCGTTTCCTGAACCACCGCGATAGCCAAGTGCTGGCCATGAGTGCGGAGCCACAGGGCCACCTGCTGATAACGTTCACTGGACAACCCACCTGCATTCCAACTCAGAAAATGTAGTCTGGGAGGCTCGCGGTGAGCAGAGATGGACTGCATTCGTGGAGGACGAGCGGGCCTTGGTGGAGTAGAGCATCCGCTGGCAATGCGATGACCACGGTACATGGCACTGCCACACCGATCTGCCCTCGAGAGGGGCCTTTGGAGAGCACGTTTCCGAATAGAAGAGGCAAAGGTAGGTCGAGAGAGACGGGGAGTAGAAGCGACTAGAAAGTCGCATGGCTTTGCCTGAGAAGTGTAGAGGTGTCGTCCGTGTTGGACGGCTTCAGGAGGATGGCGACTAAGCACCCACACATACATACATACATACATACATACTTACTTACATACATGCATATACGTATACGTATACACAAAACACATACACATACACATATACATATACATATACATATGCATATACATAGACATATACATAGACATATACATAGACATAGACATAGACATATAAATAGACATAGACATAGACATATTTACACATATACACATACATATACATAGACATAGACATAGACATAGACATATACATATACATATACATAGACATAGACATATATACATATACATATATACATATACATATACGTATACGTATGCGTACGCGTATACGTATACATATACATACAAATATACATAAACACATATACCTATACACATATACACAACATATATACACATATATACATATATACATATATACATATATACATATATACATATACACATGTACACATATATACATATATACATATATACATCTATACATCTATACATATATATATATACATATATACATATATACATATATACATATATACATATATACATATATACATATATACATATATACATATAAACATATATACATATATACATATATACATATATATGTATATACATATATACATATATACATATATACATATATATATATATATATACATGTATATATGTATAGAATGTGCCCGATACCTTTAGGGTCTATATAACCACTGTTTGTTGTCTTAAGCACATAATGGAAAGCAAAATATAAGATACAAGCACAGCCCACATTACAAAGCCACTACCTGAAAAGTTTCGGATCGATTAGACTCGACTATATTTTTCTATCAAGTAATTATACCAAATTACTCGCATCCATGGAGACGAGTATTATATAAACAGAACATCGAATGTTGATCCCAACACTGTCGATGAATAAACATTCGTTGTGATGACACATGTCAGTGTATAGAGTCCATACATCTTGCAGGAATGATGTATCGTCGTGGATCTATGCATGGCATTGTCAGCAGTATATCGGTAACATGGACAAATTGTCCCGTCCAAATATCTCACAATTCGACTTATTGTTGACTTGCCAGCGCTCGACTCATTGCACACGACATATCAATCCAAGAATCGCGTAATAAGCATGCACGCTGTAATATGACATAGATTCATTCCCGCTTATGCTGCTGAAACCTTACCAACTCGCATTCGAACCTTTTCCGACTCGCACTCGCTGCTGTAACTGGTCCGATTATATGAAGGAGAACCCGGGCACACCGGGATATTGCTTTGGTAAAACCTCGAGGCATCGATATGCAAAGAAAGGTCCACCCCTTTCTGGTGCATAAACCCCACACGGAACAATCGTTCTCAGGGGAAGAGGGTCCCTCCTTCATACCTCAAGGTAGTCGCGAACACGCGCAACCCCAACCAGTCCGGGCGACTCCACAAGAGACCGGGTCGGATCAGGGCGGGTGGGTGGGCAAAATCAGCTAACTGCCGTTTTGGATCACTCTTGAGTCAAAGTGGCTGTCAGCAACGAGCCTAGAGTGATGCATGTGCACCCAAGCTTACCAAACTCGACACATGTATATATTTGTAATTTCCGCACAGACCATAATGGTGCACGGTCATTCCTCCTACATACTATGTATGCATCACTCGGCATAGTACGTAATACATTTGCAGTTCGACTCTGTAGAATACTTCGGAATGTCCATCTAAATAGCGAATTATAAATATCACATCATGAATGCAGTTTTCATTATGTTCAGTACATTCGAGATGTTTCAGGACGCGACATCATTGGCAGCCAGATGTGAGGTGTCCTGCCAGCACATGAATAACACACGCGGGATTTGTTGCTCTGGCTCTACACCATCGATCCACGCCGCTGCAGAGGTCATTGTTTTGGTGCCGGCCTCATCATAGTGGTACTATCAACCCTCACGCTTTACCTTCACACCTGCACTTCGCAGTGTGTGAATCCGCTTAACGGACAAAGGGGTCACACGTCTCTTCTTGTTCGCATTGCCTTGCTTCTTTGAGGCAGGCCTTTTCGAGACGTGCTGACGAACTAGACGAGCTTCAAGCTGTCTAGCTGTCGACAAGGGCAATGTAGCCTTCCTAGGAACTGTGAGCGATGACTGTTCGGCACACCACACGTTCCAGTCATCTTCGCTCCACAGAGATCGGTGCAGCGATCTGCTTAGAAGCATGCTTGCACTGACTGTGTGTGATAAAGGGTATTGCACTGACAGGTAGTGCAATAGCAATTTGATGTAACTGAAGTACTTCAGCTTCATTCCAAGAGTGGAACGGTGAATCACGTTGGTGCTTCGAGACCATGAGTTTATCTCCGCATGCAAGGCCTCGTTGCTAGATGTTCCACTTGGGAGGAACCATTGGTAGGACGACGGCAAAGCATGTCGGACTCGCAGGTTGTTCATTAGCCACTCCAAACGATCTGGTGCACAAGCCGACCAAAGAATTTTACTAATCTGCTTGTTAGCACCGGCGATCTTCCTATTAACCTCCGCTGGGTATCTGCGACACAAAGCAGCAAGGCACTGGATGAACTCCAACCGAGTACCGAAAGGAACGTTCGTATCCAAGTTGTCCAGCATGCCATTACATTCCCTGGAGTCCATAGATGAATCTGATATCATCTCTCGGTACTTCATCTCGTCTTCAGTCAGCGGGCGGGCATTCGTGCCGTCGTAGAAAGTTCCCCATGCATCATGCCCTAAGTCAGCATCGATCGAAATGCACTTCTGAAGAATCCGACGAAGTTGTTTGGATCCGGGGCTGCGTTTGTTCCAAAAACCATATTCATAGACAATAGCCAAATGGATTGGATCCAGAACAAGTGATCTCATGGATGGACATATTGTCTTCAACTCATTGAACAGCTTCTCTGAGGGTTGGTCTGTCCCGACGTGAACCACTGCCCAAAGTTGCTCTCCGGACCTAAGTTCAGTATGGCGACATCTCATGTGAATGCGAGGCGTATAGACGAACGGCATCGACATGGATACTTGCAGTCTATAAGCCTGAGCATGATTCAGTACCATTTCCCGTAGAAGAAGGTCTGCGAAGGAATGTGTATAATAAAGATTACGAACTCGCCGCACTTGCAGATCGCTGCCAATGCTGGATACGTTCACATACTTGGGCCCGGCCGCGTCAAAAACGAGTCTGATCTGCTTGTCAATGCTGTTGTGGCTGTTATGCAAAGGCGGCTGCACCGTCTGTCGGATGATCATAGCACTTTCTTGCAGCAGATTGACAGCCATTCTCTGCGATGATGCAGCGTGGTCGTAGATAGCCAGTATGACCTTAATTTGTTTTGTTCCAGAACATACATACTGGTTCTTCTTGGTGCGGTGCTTTGCAATGTGGGTCCGCAGCAACCGGAGCTGTGTGAACGTTCTGAAAGGACATAGCGGGCAATGTCGTCTTCCTTCGGATCTCATCGATTTCTTTTGTAGATCATTGATGATGTCGCTGGTTTCATTCTTCAATGATTCCAGGATGTTGTCGTTGAAGACAGGAACATTGTCTTCGTCGAAGGATAGTTTGTTGGGCATCTCCACGGCACGACTCCCAGAGACATCTTGTGAAGAATCCTCATCCAGATCTTCAGCGACATCTCTCGCTCCCGCCACCATGTCCAACAGCGTGGCCGACTTGTCGTCCTTTTTGTCCTGGGGGTCCTTCTTCCAGTAGGACACAATGGTGGAGTGATCGACTGACGCACAGTGTATTTCGTGTAGAGTCGCCATGTCCAATTTATAGACTGTCGCTCCGTCGATGATGGTCACGTCCTTCCCAGAGGCACTCACCCGGACGGCGATGCTATGTGGCAGACCGTGGCCTTCGTAGTGAATCATGAAGGCTTTCACATGTGCACTTGGCATACCCAGACAGCTGCTCAGATCCACGGAACACATGGCTGCGACAGACCGATAGTCTCTGTATCCAGCACTCTTGGCCTCCATATTCTTAGGCAATGAAGTGTTGGACACAGCTGCGACGATTGCTGTTCGCGAAAGCGGAACCACATGCCACAACGCACACGGTATGCAGTTGCCGGGCTGGAACATAATGTCGGGAACATTTGTGAGTGCATTGCCATGCGTGCTTCTATTCTTCACCAGGTCCATGAAAGTGAAATGTTTCTTCGGCACAATCTTGACCAGGAAACCAGTCCTCTTATAGATCGCATTCTCGCACTCCCTGATGAAATCATCCTGCAAAGCTCCAACATGATCCGCATATATTCGGACTCCATCGAAGTGGAGGGACAAGTGCTTGGGCTGGTTGGCATGACTCAAAATGTGATCGGTCCAGTTTTGTAAGATCCTGTCTTCCACGGACGTCCACAAGAGAGATAGAATGGTGGACGATGGGAAAGGTTTTTTGTTTCTGCTCGGCGAGTGACATGTAATCAGCATGAAGGAGATTGCAGGCTACCCATCTGACGTACACGGAAATCTTTTGGATACCCTTCACGACTGCATTGCCCTTTAACGATGTCGGTGGACTGCCGCCGTTCAGAACGGTGTTGATCACTTCCTTGCCCTCCACTATGTTAAGACCGAGTTGCTGTAGGACTCCTGTCCGATCTTTCACAAGACGGTCCAGAAGTTGAGCAAGATCATCGGGCATGGCCGGCTGAGGAGCAGGCTGAGAGAGAATCTGCTGCAACAATGTAAGGCAACAATTCTGGATTTCCAAGTCAATGGTGTGGCCGTCTACGACGTGAAGTTGTAGTCGGCGTGACATAGATTGGACTCCATCGGTGGTAGCGTAACTCCTAGCTCGCACGGTGTACGACTGTTTCTCCGAGTAGCCATATGATGTGGTTCGACTGTGCTTCAAGGACACATACTCCCGGCCATCCGGCAACCCATGTTGTGGTGACACAGGATCGTCACCCTCCACGGATCTCTTTGCACGCAACCGTCTTCCCTGCGGGGTGGTCAAGAGCTTGGTGAGAGATTTCTCATGATCCTCCAGCTTTCGGAGGTGATTGTGGTAGGTCTGCATGACATCTTCCTGTTCCGCGGTACGACGGCCTTTCTTGGCAACGGGAAGCATTGACCTGTAGAATGCCGCCTTCATGGTGTCAATGTTCATGCTGCGGCCTCGACAACTGTATGCATACTTTCTAGCCAGACCAATGTCGACCTCCTCGTCGAATTGCATGTGAATGGTGTCCAATGAACGTTGTGGGCAGATGTCGCAATGTTGCTTTGAGAAGGTCATCATGGGGATGTACGCACCAGGTTTCTCCTTGCTGCTCCTGCCGTACAAGTGCGGTGCGGACTACACCCTTTTCCTTTAACTGTTCCCACATCTCTGCTTTCGACAGATTCGGGTGGGTCATGAGCTCCATATCCTTGTCCAGCATGTGCATCGCGAGATGGTTCCGGAGGTTTACCCATTCGCTGTCCTTTTCTTCTCGCTCATCGGCACTTTCCTGTCCAGCTGCGAGGAGATTGCCTAAGTCGTCCTGCTCTTGTAATTGACGAACTCGCATAGGCAGACCACAGGCCTCTCTCATGACGTCCTCCGTCAAGTGACCATCACCTCCGTTGCAATAGTCTTCGATGAGCTGGTAGCAGTCATCCTTGTTATGGTCGATTTCGAACGCCCACTGTAACTTCAGCCCCGCGATGGATGCCTGGGAGGAAGAAAGGAACTTGCCCAGGCTAGGGTCAGCCGCGAAAACGCCGTCTTTCTCATGGTCCTTGTAGTTCCTGAGAAACTTCTCATGGACGAAGCGGGCCTTGGCTTTCCAGACGAATGCACGCCGAAGCATCGAGTTGAAGTTGGCGTTCGTCACGCCAAGAAAGGCCATCATCTTGTTGACTTCCAACCGCGTCCAGCCGATCGTCTGGAACATCCGGGTACTATAGCCATATGGCTTTCTTCCCATAGTTCCATCTCCCGACATCATTTTCTTGTATAGATCAATGTGGAACTTTCTGCTTGTCTCGGGTGCTTCTTGACCTGTGAGGATAAAGCATTTGGCGAATGACTCGACCTGCTTTCGCAGTTCTTCGTCGAGATGCCAAATGTTCGGGTCGAAGTAACTGTGGTTACGCTTATACATCTCGGACAGGTGATGTGAATACAGACTTTGTCCCACGCCGCCTGGGGAGATGCCAATAAAGCATCGATCCACATTGAAGCCTCGCTTTGCGATGGCGATGGCAGCCTGGAAGCACTTGAACACATCGAGGTTACACCAGAACGTCCTCTCGTAGAACAACTGAACTCTCTCCATGTTTGCCTCCAGGACAGGATCCAACAGAGGATGTGGGATCCTCACGTAACAATTATTTTGAGGACCCTTCCTCACAACGTCGACCTAAAAAGTACTGCCTGCGCGATCATAGGCAAGACAGATATCGTCATAGCAGACAGTGGATGAACGCTTGTCTTCGGTCTCACACCATTCAACCAATAGTGAAATCATTCTTGTTTGCATCAGTTCCTGCTTGACGACACAGGAAACTTTCCAGGACCGGGACGCCATATCCATTGTCCAATCTTGGCCAGCTTCTTCTCCGGTGCGATCGTGATGTAGAGCATCTACTTCTTCGGCGTCCAGTCTTTGTGAATAAGCAGGTGCCTGTGATCTTCTGCTGGTGGCGGTTCTGCATAGGGTCAGATAGTCTGCTTCTGTCTCACAGGTCTGCAGGTCAGCTGCAATGGCGTCGGCCACGGAAGCCCCATCACGTGCAATTTCGGGCTTCATTCGTCTGAAGATACCTTCTAAACAACAAAAGAAGTCATGCACTCGGTGTAGAACTGCTTCCGGAGGGATACCGCCAAAGGGCATGAAGCAGCCGTCATCATCGTACACAAACAAGAAGCCTTTGTGTACCCGCATATGACGGTCGCCCTCCACCATCCAAGTGATGGCGGCGGCGTCTGGAAGCATAGGTTTGTCGGATATCTTGCCAGTAGTCATGTGAGCGGCTATCATGATTAGCCGTTGCAATTGCTCTGACATTCAAGGATACTTCATCTGCAATGAGCTGATCATGTTCCTGGTGTTTTGCATGATGGTGTTAGGCTGCAAACAAATGTCTGCTCCGCAACTGTCGAGTGTGTCCTTGATGATATCCAGTGATCTTTGAAACATTCTCTTGCAATCTTGCGCGTGAGTGCCAGCACCTGGTATCAATCTTCTTTTCTTGACCAGCATAGGTGCTTCATGGTCGTCCTCCTCAAACATGATCTCCTCTAAAGCGATCTCGATGTCATCTTTCTCCCGGTCAGGCCCCGTCATCATGACGGGGAATGGCAGGGTATCCGGTAGATCATCTGGATTATCGTTCTTGGATTGCATCTACTCGTCTTCGACCTGAGTACCCAATGCTTCTTTCGATTCCCTGTGAACTTCGTCCGGATCATTGTTTGTTTGCAAAGCAGCCGCAGCCTTCCGATCACGACAGGACTGCATCATCTTCTCGACGACGTCTTGCATGTCAGGCACATCATCGACGAAACCCTGGGGGAGATAACGTGGATGCACGCATGCCACCTTCATCTGAGCGATGTTGATGTTATAGTATCTTTCCAGGATCCATTTGTAGATGTTCAGTTGTAGACGATAATGTTGTCCTTGGCAATCATCAACGTCGTGAGCTGGAGGACTCATCTTCCTGCCGTGACCGTTGTATTTGTCTGCAAGCTTCTCACTCCTCTTCCAATCAACTATATGGAAAGTACCGCTGTTCTTGTCCCTCACCACAAGATCGATGGACCCTGCCAGGTCCTCGTCGGGTGCACATGTGCACCATTCAGCGCGATAGACTTCGATGTTTTCCAGGCTGGCGAGGAATTTGATGACCGCCTCCAGCTCACCTCCCATGGGTCCAGGGTTAATTTTGTAGCCATTGAGCATGTGCTCGATCATGGCGTGCATCCAGGTCCCCGAGTTCGCGGCTGCCTGTCGTCTCACATTCCAGCTCAACAGGATCTCATCATCGGACATAGTCATCTTGCGGGTGATAGCATCCCAGCCGTCTAGATCTGATCTGCTGAGGGCGAAGAGACGACAAATCTCTGAAATATCAGGAACGCTTTCACGCAGCAAATGTACCAGGTCCGCCTGATATCGGAAATCCAAACCCATAAGCATGTTCGCGATGGATGGTAAATCAGCCGACGGATTGATGTATTCCTTTCGAGGCCATTGATTCCCTGACTTCATCTTCATGAGTTCAACGTCCGCATCGAAATCTTCTGAATATTGACGAATAAGTCCGGTGACCTTATACCACATGCTATCCACTAATATCAGAACACTCCGTCTGCATACATGTTATATTGCAGCAGAGTGACACTGCATGCGACTGCGTTGCCGTCATAGTAATAACGAGGACCGTCAGGTTCGAATCGTAGATGGGCATCACGGGCACAGGAATTGACACATGCTAGCTCTTTGCAAGGGGATATACCGGACGTACTCTCGGTGCCATGTTCTGCAGGTACTTGGAATGCGGGGTCTCGCGGAGGTTCGAGCAAGACAGCTCCAACCACTTCTTCTAGACCGGCTGGCCATCCACCTAATGCGATCGTTATCTTCACTGATATCCAACGTATTGCGAACACACATGAGTCACACAAACCAAATATGGATATACAAGTTACCTTCATCCTGTACACGGTCGGCCACGTCCATGGACGCGCCGTCACACAGGTCCATATGTCCGGCACCTGACAGGGACTAGTTTGTGATGTTACAAATCGAGACTTAACTATATGCTTGCATAATCATGTCGGTGAGCTTTTGAGACAGCTCGGTGGGCCTCCATTCACGACATCGGCGACGTCGGTGCAAGATGATACCTCATATACGAATGTTCTATGCAAAACTTATAATGATCACGTACACAGCAGTTGGTAATGTGTGGACGTAGAGCAATGGAAGGAAATATAATTGATCATTATAAGGTCTGCTGCTAGGACACTGCACCGCCAAGGAAGTCTCTTCCACAAGTCCGTGTGGATGTTCCAGGAACTACTGTCATCACACCTTCAAACTGCGTGAAGTCGCACTGTGAAGGATCAATTTCGATATGATCATGGCAGCGGTGACCCAAACTGATGAGAGAGCAATGAGAGCTCAGCACCCGCATGGCCGTGAAATGTCCGGCTGCGAATAGGACGTAACGACCAGGTTCATATACTTGTTGGTTCTCCACCACGTCGATGGTATACCTGCAAATACTACATTACAGTGACGGATCCGTCATCTTGCGAGTGCACGATGCTGATGTTATGCAGTCAAGTAGCCCTATACCTGATAACATCCGACGACCATCGGCAATAGCGTAGAAGGGACCATGACTCTGATACTCAACTTTGAGTCCCATAGATCTAAAGGCATCCACAAGGCAAACGTCACGCATCATACCATCGAAATGAATAGATGAGAATCCATCCGTGACCGGCTTGGATGTGGCAGTCTTTGTGTTCGGTCGGGGAGAGGACCCCGACAAGTTCTGGATAAAGGGGTCCATGACAAGGAATTGCCTGATGTACAATCGCACGCAGGACCTCTCGTTACGTAGTCTTCTCTACAACGAGTTCCCACCTCGATGCGTTCTGCCGGATCACTTGCTTCACACGCGAAGGGCCCTTTGTCCTCTGCGGGAGTTAAAGAGGTATACATTATATACTGCAGAAGGAAGCTGGTGTCCTCTGCATTGTCGGCTCGGGAAGTGTGATGCGCCCGGTGCTGCGGAACTTGCAGTTGTGCAAGATGATGTTGTCGCCTTATACTCATTAGGATCACGATGTCGCGTACTCATGTGCACTACAGGTCATGATTACCTGAATAGCCAGGTCACACCATGACGGAGTGTCGCAGGACTTGCAACCGATATGCAAGAAGCTCTTCCCTTGGAATCTGCACATTCCAGATACATACACGGCAGCAGCTAACATGGTGTGAACCTAGCTGCGACCTGGTCACACTTTGGACTGACCACGTAATCTGTTAGCTCGGTCTTGATATACTCGCGGTGCATTTCCTCGGGAATGGCTTATAGACATTGTTGCGCATTCCATGCCGTGTAGGATACCGAATCCCTTACATGTACACCAGCTCTTAGAGTTTCAGAACTGCTGTGATGTTTGTTATTCGCAGACCAGTATCCTCCAGCTCCAGTTGGTGGGCCTGTCAGTCATGGACGATGTGCTTCGAGTACAAAACCATTCACCAGGACTGCTGCTAAGGTGCTCTTCCACGGATTGCGTTCGCTAGACTGTCCCACCACTCATCCCCGAGGATCGCGGCGGACGAGCTAACGGACTCACCCGGATCGAACTTGACGTGCAACCTTAACATTGAAGGGACCAGATGTTAGCGATTGAACCCATGTGCGATGCACATAGCACGTGCACTCCGGAAATGCAGGATGCGAGCGTTTGTCCTGTCATCTCCTCTTGCGCATGGTGCGACCTCGAGCAGGATCAGTTGTCGTTTGTGGTGGAGCTTATATGGCATACACACGCCACGTCATATGCAAATAAGGGGCTGCGTTGGAACAACAACATCTTCTCCATCCATGGACGACCTGCGACGTAATATGAAAGAATGCCAGGAATGCTAGTATACCATGACATCACTTGGATCCCTGCTGGTCTTGTCCGCTGCTGTTCTCGCCCGGCTGGATGTCGTTGTACCGAGCGGCTCTTTTCCTAAGCAGGTTTCTTGCGAATGACCACACACCGGATCTGGATAGCACGCATCCTTCAAAACATTGCATACAAGTGTCTTGCTGTAACCTCGACAACGATTCTTCGTCCGATTAGTCCGTAAGTTCTCTGGCCTTTTGTAGCCTGTAGGGTCCAGAGAAGGGCCTATCCCCAGCCGGAAACGGATGGGCTCCGTCGCAGGCTCGTATACAATCGGCCTTTTTTTGCACCGCCCACCAGCCGCGGGCTGGAGAACCAAGCCACGGGACTTGTAATCCTTTTGGCGACGTGCACTGTTGATAAGATGAAGGGCCGGGCACAGGCGTTGCCACGATGTTGTGGAGTCAGCCGTCCGCAACGGATGTATGCCTCGTGTTTAGACACACCAATAAAGTCACGGGACTGTACTGTGCATCGGCTTGCTAGTCAATGTCTACATAATACAGCATAGGCCAAATCACCGATAGCATCGTTGGATGTCAATGTCGTAGGGCCAACTGCGATAGAAGGCGGGCCTATACAGATCGAGACTCAGCGAGTTCGTCATTGTATGACACCGATTAATGTGATTTTATCCTGAAGCAGTGGTCAGGCACCTTCGCTGGATTTCACATTCTGCAGCTTCGTATCAAGACTCCTCAGTTCTTTACACAGCAAAGTCAGGAGATATAATGACACTCTCACGAGTAAACATGCTTGGGGGAACTCGTCTGAAAGGAATGCATCCAAGGTGCACGGTATGAACAGCTCTGAGGGCCATAGCTCGGCCGATGGCCGACATAGTTGGTCTTACGTCGGCCTCGCCTGTCAAGACCGCCAATGATATGCTTCCCGATCATATACCAACATGTGCGTTAGATCGGCATGCAGAAATCCTTCCGGCCTATGGGATCAAAAAGAAGCGACATTGCGACAGCAATGAAAGAGGGACAAGCGGTCACAGCGTTACTGCTGACAAGCTCAAGCCAGATGCTGTGTGCATGATCAAACATGGACATTGCACGTCAATCGCAGCATGAGCTCCTCGTTAGGAATCTGTGCCGATGTTCATTGCATGCAAACCTTTGGAGGTCCTCCACATTCCGAGAGAGTGGCTGTTCCCACATCGGATGGAGATATCCGTACCTGGCGGAATGCATGGGCGAAGACATATCAGCGAAGCAATAGACATATATAGAATGAGATGGAGGATGTGGTGCATGATCTAACGTAACGAGCATGCGATACTGTGACTATCGAAGATTCTCGATTCTATTCACTCACACATATCCCGTCCCGATCTATATAAGAATGTCACGCAATTCTTGCATTCAGTCATAAATATGTCTTCCCCAACGGCCGGAATATCGAACACTACGGGAACACTCCAAGTTTGGATATGTGTTCGCTCTGCTACCAATGAATACATGCAAGATCGCATGAGCACGACTGACGATCAACAGCATACACATCAATATCCTCGTCACAGGAAATCAATGACGATTTGGGCTCGGTTTGTGTAACCTACAGTAAGCTGCGATATGTATTCGCTCCGCTACCAATGACCGCATGCAAGATAGCATGAGCACGTCTGGCGACCAACAACATACACATTAATGCCCTTCTCGGCTAGTGCCGCCGACCTTGCTTCCTAGGACCTTCGTTTGGAAGTTAAGCCACGACAGCCAGTGCCGCAAACCCTGCTTCCCCGGACCCTCGTTTCTCCGTTGTGCCGCACGGGACCTCGCCCAGAGGCTTTCGGAACACGCACTCGTTTCGCAACCATTCCCCATGATCTGACGGGTCCCCATCGACGACCCCACAACAGCCACAACATTGCTTGAATTGGGCTGTTACGCCCTTGGTATCCCTTGCACACGAATGTCCAAGAAGATTCTGTGTTAATAAGGTAAATCACTAGCCTCGTTAGTAGGCTTGTACGCATTTACATCATGCAATTACAAGTAGTTTTCCGACATCGGAAGTCAAACTCTCTTGTCGGGATACATCAACCATCTGACGTCCACTCTGAATGCATACAGGTTGCACACTCGCCGTCCATATACTGATCCGGACATAACCTGGCGTCGTGTTGTATACAAGCTCTCAGCATAAGGTGGTTTAACTTCGAGACAGAACTTCCAGAGTTGTTTTTTACCAGGGTGCGTAGGTTCACCCGCGCGATCGCCAGAGGCATTCATCGAGATGGGATTTTCCCATTCGGATGAACCCTCGCCTCAGGACTTCGCAAGCTTCACAGTACTGCGGGTGCCCTTTATGAAAACCTGGATACCGCACGCCTTCGGCGTTTGGTTTCCCTCGGTGGTGCGGCGCATCCTCCCCCGGCGGTATGACCGAGAAATCTTTCTTGCTCCGGCGGGGCGGCTTCTTCGAAGCGGGCCCCGGTACCACCTTACCGTCACCTTTCTCACTCTTCCCCTTCTTTGCCGCAACAGGCTTGGCCTCTGCCTTCTCCATCGGAGCCTGTGCCTCGCTTTCGCTGGAGTCGCTGGGGTCGCTGGAGTGGTCCGAGGAGTCGCTTCCGAGGAGCGAACTCCTGGAAGAGGACCTCGTCGGACAACTCCCCCCCCAACTCCTTTACCCTCTCCTCCATCTGCCGGACCGCTCTCAAGTGCTTCTTGCATTTGGGGACACGTCGTTTGATGATGGCTTCCAAATCCCCTGCTGCCTTGTTGAATCCGGCACGTGCGACGCGCAAGGATCTCTTCACGGCCGCCAGATCCTTTGTCTTTGCCATCGTGCAGACAAAGTCAATGGGGAGATGGGCAGGGAAGAAGCTTGAATGATTAGACGGCTTCATGAACATCTGCGTTCCCTGCCAGTCATATAATCTCACCACTTGTGTCCGCTACCAATGATGCGACTGCCGAACTCATGTCCACTATCAACGACAGTATGTCTCACATTAACCCGAAGTGCATAAACATGTCCGATCGGCCTCGTCTTTGAAGTTATACATCATGTAGATCCAGCGAGCCTCGTCATGTCATAGACATAGCTAAATGGTGGGGGTGGGTTTGGGGATAAGAAAGATGGTAAAAGAACGATAAAAAAGATGATAAAGGTGATAAAAAGGTGATAAAAAGGTGATAAAAATAGTGATAAAGGTGACAAAAAGGTGATAAAGGGTAAACAAAAAGGTGATAAAAGGTGATGAAAAGGTGATAAAAGGTGATAAAAAGGTGATAAAAGGTGATAAAAATGTGATAAAAGGTGATAAAAAGGTGATAAAAGGTGATAAAAGGTGATAAAAGGTGATAAAAAGGTGATAAAGGTGATAAAGGTGATAAAAAGGTGCTAAAGGTGATAAACCGATGATAGATGATAATAAGATGGTGATAACGATGATGGGGAGGAGTAGGTGGTGGGTGGTGGGTGGTGGGTAGTGGTGGCTGGCGGGCGCTGGGTAGTGGTGGGTGGTGGTGGGTGGTGGGTGGTGGGTGGTGGGTGGTGTGTGGTGGTTGGCGGGGAGGGTGTGTGTGGTGGGCGTGGCGGGTGCCGGAGGGGCCGAGACAGGGGGGTGGGTAGTGAGGTGTGGAGTGGGGGTGAGGGGGAGTGGGTTTAGGGAGGGGGGGGCTGGATTAGGAGAAAGGTGGTGGGCCAGGAGCACCCGTGGGCCCCATCCACAGAACCCCAGCGTTTCAATTATTTAAATAATTGAAATAATTGAAATAATTGAAATGGGGCCGATTTCAATTATTTCAATTATTTGGGCCCTTTGGCGGATATAAATAATTGAAATAATTGAAATCCGAAGGTTCGGTGGGCCCAAGCCACCAAATCCAGGGATTTCAATAATTGAAATAATTGAAATGGGGTGGATTTCAATTATTTCAATTATTTCAATTATTTGGGGCCTTTGGCGGATTTAAATAATTGAAATAATTGAAATCCACCCCATTTCAATTAGTTCAATTATTTAAATAATTCAAATCAGTGGGATTCGTGGCTTGGCCCAGAACAGCCATCGATTTCAATTATTTCAATTATTTCAATTATTTGGGCCCTTTGGCGGATTTAAATAATTGAAATAATTGAAATCCGAAGGTTCGGTGGGCCCAAGCCACCAAATCCAGGGAATTGAATTATTTAAATAATTGAAATAATTGAAATGGGAGGGATTTCAATTATTTCAATTATTTGGGGCCTTTGGCGGATTTAAATAATTGAAATAATTGAAATCCAATTATTTCAATTATTTCAATTATTTAAATAATTCAAATCGGTGGGATTCGTGGCTTGGCCCAGAACAGACAATGATTTCAATTATTTCAATTATTTGGGCCCTTTGGCGGATTTAAATAATTGAAATAATTGAAATCCGAAGGTTCGGTGGGCCCAAGCCACCAAATCCAGGGATTTAAATTATTTAAATAATTGAAATAATTGAAATGGGGGGGATTTCAATTATTTCAAATATTTGGGGCCTTTGGCGGATTTAAACAGTTGAAATAATTGAACCCCCCCCATTTCAATTATTTCAGTTATTTCAATTATTTAAATAATTCAAGTCGGTGGGATTCGTGGCTTGGCCCAGAACAACCATCGATTTCAATTATTTCAATTATTCCAATTATTTGGGCCATTTGGCGGATTTAAATAATTGAAATAATTGAAATCAACTCTGCTGATTTCATTTGTTTCAATTATTTCAATTATTTTAAATAATGGTAGTCATGCAGAAAAGAATAGAGCGTAAAATAGACCCTAGAGGCGCCTCTCTCATACATATATACATATATACTACCGCATACCAGCTGCGGCGCATCTCTTGTGGAGATTGACCTCGTTGACGTAAGTTGGTGGGTTTCCCTGGAGTAACCCATCTGTTGGGCACCGCGCATCAACATTGAGATGACCTGATTGGCTCAGAATTTACGGAAGTGCGTAGGTATCCAGGTCCTCACCCGGTGCATTCGTGAACGTGCTGCAGGGCGACCTTTTCCCTCCCGAATCTTGTCGGGATTCCGAGAACGATGTTTGCCGAACGTGGTCTTCGAAATCAGCTCGTTCGAAGAAGGCGAGCTCTGCGTGGAAGACCCTGCCGGCCCCGACGTCATGAACATCGAAGGCCGTCCTATCTCGGGAGTGATCATTCCGTTTAACGACGGCAAAATTGAGTTCGACGCCAAGTCTGCATTGCACATATGACAGTGCCCTGGACAGGTACGCGGGTGACACCGTTGATCACGAGTTCGACTGGAAACCCAAGTTCGCTCTCGCCACTCCTCCCGCTGGTAGGAAGCGGGCTCACGCGACTCCCGTCCCGGTCAAAGATCCCCACCATGATCGCCTACAATAATACCAGCTGTGGTGCAACCTGCAACCTTTGATCACGTCGGAGCTCTGCCACCCGGTGAAGCGATCGCCTTCGCCCTCGACGTGATCCACCCTTTCACTCAAAACGCTGAGCTCGATGCCGACGTCGTTCGTGCCTACCTCGTCGATGTCATAGAAGGGGCCGATCGCTGCACCCAGCCTCTACAGTAACTGCCCACACCTTTACGGAATGTTGAGTGATAGCAGCCGAGCGAACCGCCTTCAAGACCTTCTCTCGAAAGGTCCAGGCCCTCGATGGATCAAGAATTCTGAGCGGGTCGCCGATCGGGAGCCCAACGATGAGAAGGGGCGGTATCACCCACCATCGGTGCCAGCCACAATTTGGGACACTGAGCCTCATGGAAAAAAGAGCCCTTGCACTTTCTGGTCGTGCGGAGCCCCACGGAGCAGGTGCCGGAGAGGACAGTCAGTGATCGGCTAAAAGTCGACTGCGACAGCGCCCAGCTGGCATCGGAGCCCCACTGAGCACAAGGACCTCCCGTTCGAGACGACATGGTGAACACCAACACCGCCTTGATCCCGTCCAACGTGTAGTTCGCGAAGAGCGAGCAGTGGTAGCCGGAGTTCGGCGGCATGACCTGATTACGCTCCGTAAGCACATTGATGGAGCTCGTGGCATTGGACATGATCTCGTCCACGAGCCAATTCAGAAAAGGACTGATGAGTCCCACGTCCCGGTTACCGAGCAAAGGCATGGAATTCCGAGCTGAATCCTTTTGTTCGATGACCACTTGCTCGACGAACTCCGGCTTCTGAACCACAGCTCCACGAACTCCGGCTTCTGAACCACGAACGGGTCATGAGCCGCAGGTGGAGCCTGCTGGCCATGTCGTCGTTGTCGGCGATCATCCTGGCCCGAGCGGGCCCATCGCCGGATGAGGCAGGAGGGGCTGCCTGAGCCTGCCCCGCAGTATAAAGACCCCACTGTCCGCCATCGTCGTGACCTGGCAACCGGCGGGGCAACCGGAACTGGGGAACGCCCTGGCTCTGGCCCTGATAATAAGGGGCTGCGGGAGGGAACGGCATTGCACCAAGTCGACGGATTTACCTCTCCCACGCCGTCGATCGAAAATCCGTGCCGATCGGCTAATCGCCAAAATGGTCATGGAGATCAGCATTGAACCACAGGGCAGTTCTTACGAGCGAGAAGTATGACCTCCCAATTCCAGACTTGCCTAGCCGATAACTAGGAGACTACATACGCATTACACGCATACACAAACACACACACACACACACACACACACACACACACACCGTGAACCTTACCAACAGTGATGCACATCGGAACCCTGAGCGACTCATATAACGTCGAGATTGGATAGGAGGACTCGCGGTTAAATCTTCCAGGTCTGCAGGTCCACAAGTCCGGGGTCTCTGAGCCTGAAAACGACGCGGGGCGTGGTTGTGCAACCTGTATCTACGCATGCTCTGAACATTCCGCGGCCATTGTCCTAACTTCTATGAAAGCTTCCAACTTCAGATGCATGATTTTATGGGATTTAGTACTGGGTCGGGCATAGCAGCGGTTGAACCGATTTTCAAACTAGATCGCTTAATAACAGTTCGACATAGTTCGACGCAAGAATAACGACAACAACTTCCCAGGCTGGCCTAAGTCTTTATGAACATGTCTGCATCGCTCTTGCAGAACGAAGTAGACTGCAGCATCGCAAAAATTCGGGCGCATGAGACCGTCTGCCTCGGGGATATGTAGTCACGTAGTCTAGGTCCAAAACTAGCCTGGATTGAGCGGAAAGGCGACGCCCGCCCCTGTCTCAACTAGTCACATTGTCAGGCAACGGATAAGTTCTCGGGCTTCCCTTCCTCGAACCTCACGACCTCCATAGAACCCATTTAACGTGATTTCACTTCAAGCTGTGCCGAGTGCGTCGCAGAATCTCCGTTCTCTTGGATGGCAAACATCGGTAGGTCCTCTCTTGCCAAGGTCCACTTCAGAACCGGTGCTAAAGTATGCGCCCAATGTCTTTCCTCAGGCAACTACAACTGGCTTTGCGAAAATGGCAGTAGACGACGGTGCTGGTGGACGAGATAACCTACCGTACTTAACTGGTCATGCCTATGCCGGTGTCGGTAGACGAGACCGAGACACACCAAAGAAAGAAGGGAGAAAAGCACATACAAAAACAGACGAACACACGGAGACCCACAGTTCCTCGAGGTTCACAGTGCGAATGTTGCGCATGCATCACGTGACTCTGCTTCATTGTTCAAAGGAAAATTCCGGGAGATGCACCACAACGATGTCACGGTGCCAACGCCGACGGGTGTCGGTTGCAATGCTACCTTCCCGACATAACCACTGGGCCGCTGGGCTGAAGAGAAACGTTGAGCAGGCTAAGATGTGGCAAGGCTCCTGTGGCCCAAGGCTGAAATTGAGTAGAGACATGACAACGAGCGACACAGTTCTTGTTGACTCTGAAGTTTATATGAACCATTGAACAAAATTGCAAAGCTGCGCTTGTCACAGCGAGTGGCTGCTTTGAGAGGGAGTTGTGCTGAAAGAGCATGCCGACTGTTGTGCTGGTGCACTGGACGAGCTCAACTCAACAGCTTGTCCGTCTCCCCGCAATAACCTGGCAACACAAGTGCTGCTACTGGCAAATCTACAACCCATGATAAGCTGGATGTCCGACAGTTCATTCAGCTGCAAGTGTGAAGTTCCCGCTTCGAGTCATGGTTGGGGCTGTGCCCTACGGCTGTCGCTTTAGTGCCGTGCTTCTAAGCGGCTTCTCTGATTGAACGTCCGAATGCAGTAATGCCTGCAAACCGGATGGTTCAGGCCGCACCATTGGTCTTGAAACTTGCACCGGGAATCCCAACCGAATTGCTGCAAAGCCCTGCCCAAAAAGATAAACATCGAACCCTGCACTCTAAATTCGAAACCGCAAGCCGTAGACTGGATCTCTCCCAGGAATACCAAACCGTTCAAACATGCGGAACGTTCTGACACCTGTGTCATTTCACATCTGCAGCTGTTGCAAGCAGACCCTTGCCAGATGCCATGTGCCGCGCCTCAACATCATGCACTAAACCTCCTGCTAAGGCTTAAACCGCATCCGAACCTGAACACCAATGTGACCTAAAAACAAGCCTCACAGACCACTCTTAACACAATTCATCAATCCTGCTCAGCCCATAGTCATCCCGGGTCCTTCAGCACCGATCGGACCGACTCCTCCAACACTTTGCAAAGATTGATCGCCGCACTGGTGTGCGTCTGGTCCTGGTGAGTTGGAGAGCAGCTGGCTGAGTTTAGGGTTAGGAGTTCAGGGTTCAACGCGGGCGAGTGGTCGAGGGCTTGGGCTTCGGACTCCAGGTCCATGGAGTGAACCCCTCGCTCAGGGGTCTCAGAGTCTTGTCGCTTGCAGCTTCTCTTACACTCACCAAACACGCCATCCTTTATAGGATCCTTAAGGGAGGGTGGTTCAAGGGGGGTGGGTATAAGGAATCCTTAGGGGGCTGTCAGGGAACCTTAGGGAGTACTAGGGAGGATTAGGGATCACTAGGCTATATACCCCCCTTGGACCCCCCTCCCTTAAGGATACTACAAATCCTAGCCGGCGAAGCCCAACCGAGGTCACGGCAAAGAAACTGAGTTGACTCAACCCTTTGATAACACCTCTATGGTAAATGAAATACAGCGGAACACTAAAATCTTGGAATCCTGTACGTCGAACCAGGCTCGTCTTCTCTCAGCCCGTGACCGCATGGCTAGTCTGGCTTGTCTCAAAGAAGCAGCACTTCGTAACCTGTTTCTGGGTTTTGTTAGGGTTTAGGGTATACGGTTGTTTCATGGCGGGGGCTTGAACACGGAATCGAAGCCAAGCTGTTAGCTTTGATTGCTTGTTGCCAGTTTTGGAAGTTTTTCGTGTGCGCGCTACACGTGGAGGAATAAAAAATTCAAGTCCCGACCCATTCTGCCTAATGGATGCATCCGCGACGACAATTCCGGCGACAGTGGCCAACAATAAAAAGCGACGACGACTACTAACTGCCACTACTACTTCGACATATACTACCTCTACCTCTGCCGCTACTGCTGCCTGAATTGCTTCTGAACTAGTAACAGCAAAGTAGTGGTGGCGGTGGTGGTGGTGGTGGTGGTGGTGGTAGTACTAGTGCTGGTAGTAGTACTTAAGCTGGTGGTGGTAGTAGTAGTAATAGTAGTAGTACTCGTAGTAGTAGTAGTCGTCGTACTAGTCGTAGTAGCAGTAGCAGTAGCAGTAGCAGTAGCAGTAGCAGTAGCAGTTGGTATTAGTAAGCAGAGCAGGAGCAGTCGCAGGTGCAGCAGCGTTAGCAGTAGCAGTAGGAGTACGAGTAGGCGCAGGAGTAGGAGTAGCTGTAGGTGTAGGAGTAGGAGTGTAGTCGTAGTCGTAGTACTCGTAGTAGTCGTAGGAATAGTAGTAGTAGTAGTAGTAGCAGCAGCAGTAGCAGTAGTAGCAGTAGTAGTAGTAGTGGTAGTGGTAGTGGTTGTAGTAGTTGTAGTAGTAGTAGTAGTAGTAGTAGTAGTAGTAGCAATAGTGGTAGTAGTGCTAGAAGTAGTAGTAGTACTAGAAGTAGTAGTAGTAGTAGTAGTAGTAGTGGTAATAGTGGTAATAGTGGTAATAGTGGTAATAGTGGCAGTAGTAGTACATAGTATGGTAGTAGTAGTAGTAGTAGTAGCAGTAGTAGTCGTAGTAGTGGTAGTAGTAGTCGTCGTAGCAGTAGTAGTAGTAGTAGTAGTAATAGTAGTAGTAGTAGTAGTCGTAGTGGCAGTGGCAGTGGTAGTGGTAGTGGTAGTGGTGGTAGTAGGTAGTAGTACGTAGCAGTAGGTAGTAGTAGGAGTAGTAGGTATAGGTAGTAGTAGTAGTAGTAGTAGTAGTAATAGTAGTAGTAGTAGTAGTAGTAGTAGTAGCAGCAGTAGTCGTAGTAGTAGTAGTAGTAGTAGTAGTAGTAGCAGTAGTCGTCGCGATGGTGGTGATGCCGTGCTTCCTTGCCTTATTAAGCTTGTTTGCTTGCTTCTTTGCTTCTTTGCTGGTTTCGTTGCTTGCTGGTTTCGTTGTCTGCTTCCTTCCTTGCTTCCTTCCTTCCTTGCTTCCTTCCTTGCTTCCTTGCTTGCTTCCTTCCTTGGTTCCTGCCGTCCTTGCTTCCTCGCTTGCTTCCTTACTTGCTTCCTGCCTTGCTTCCTTCCTCGCTTGCCTCCTTGCTGCTTCCTTACTTGCTTCCTTCCTTGCTTCCTTCCGTGTTTCCTTGCTTGCTTGCTTCCTTCCTCCCTTGCTCGCTTGCACTCGCTGATTCGCTGGCTCCCAGGCTCGGTCGCTTGCAACCGTGTGTGCCTGCTTGCTCCAACGACTGACTGAAACTAACCAGGGACAACATGTCGAACCCCACCTCAGAAATGCCGATCATACCGTCATAGGCCCGTGAACGCTCTTGCCTGCCCCCTTCTTCTCACGAAGCGCTGCTGTGCCTGAGGTGGCAGTTAGTTCTCGATCCTGGTCGGCAAATTCGTGAAGGCATTCGTGCTCCAAGGACTCTGCGCTAGGCGAAAATGTCGGATGGCTTCGACAAGCCTTGTTGGGCTTCGTGCGAAAATACTGTTTGCGCTATCCGGAAGTTTGTGACCTTATCGGAACCGGGGTCTGCTTGGGCTGTGGCTGGTCAGTATGGGTTGGAAACCGTCGGGCTGTCACCGGTTGCCCGGCAAATCTGGGCGAGTGCTTGCTTTAAGTTTCGACAGTGGAGCAAACCACCCCTGCGTACTGAGACCAGTCGAAGACAAACATTTTCAAAGGGTGAAGCCTCAATGAATAAGCAACGAATTCAAAAAACGAACCGATTGAGCTTGGGCTAATCACGGAAGAAATTGCAGCAGGTTAAAGCGTTACAGCCAAGAAATTCGTGAAACCCTAACCCCACATTGTCCGGATGGGAACCAGACGCTCAGCATGTCAATGGCCATCGTCGCATCGGAGGCACGTCTCGGATCCTGGCTCGGGGCCCGGACGGTGGACATGGCTATCGAGAAGCATCTCTCCCCGGCTTCACTCAGAAATGCAGAGGATATGGCTGAGTGCTACGAGCGGCACCGCAGCAGTGGAAGCAGTAGCAGTAGTAACAGTAATAGCAGTAGTAGCAGTAGTAGCAGTAGTAGCAGTAGTAGCAATTGTAGCTAGTAGCAGTAGCAGTAGTAGTAGTAGTAGTAGTAGTAGTAGTAGTAGTAGTAGTAGTAGTAGTAGTAGTAGTAGTACTAGTAGTAGTAATAGTAGTAGTAGTAGTAGTAGTAGTAGTAGTAGTAGTAGTAGTACTAGTAGTAGTAGTAGTAGTAGTAGTAGTAGTAGTAGTAGTAGTAGTAGTAGTAGTAGTAGTAGTAGTAGTAGTAGTAGTAGTAGTATAGTAATAGGAGGTAGCAGTAGTAGTAGCAGTAGTAGTGGTAGTAGTAGCAGTACTACTACTACCACTACTACTACTACTACTACTACTGCTACTGCTACTGCTACTACTACTACTATTATTACAAAACAAAAAAAATTTAACAATCGTAGTAGGAGTCGTAGCAGCAGCAGCAATAGGAGTAGGAGTAGAGGTAGGAGTAGGGGTAGTAGTAGTAGTAGTAGTAGTAGTAGTAGTAGTAGTAGTAGTAGTAGCAGTAGCAGTAGCAGTAGCAGCGGCAGCAGCATTCATTCAGATTCTCGTGCGGGTGGTCCCGCAGCTTGGTGGGCATCGGGCTAATGACGACTAATGCTGACTAATGCTCATGAATGGCCAGCTATGGGGCAAGTTTTTGTCAAACCAACATCCAAACTGACCTTGCTAGACCAAGGAACAGCAAAGAAAAACAACACACGGGCCAAACTAAACCGAGCAAAGCAGCTAGTAACGGCCCCATAGCTGGCAGTCTTGCCTCGCAGCAATCTGCCACAAGCTCAGCAAGATTTGCTTCGGTCCGTGGACTCAGCCCGTGGAGCGCAAAAATGCACCTGCACGCCGGTCCGAGGACGCGGCACGTGCAGTTGTTCGCAACACAGAATTTTAGCGGCATCCATGACAGAACCTGCGGGTTTTGCTCGACTGCTGAGCTTGTGTCAAGCAAAAAAAACAGCAAATGCATTAAAAACTAAAGCTTACGACCCTATGCAACCATGAAAGTACAGCAGACCTCCAGTCAGGAATTAATCTACGAAGGGACGCCACCGCTGCCACAGAGGGCCATTCTTCCCATGCAGCAGCAGTAGCATTCGGCGTGGCCTCACCCGACGAACGGGACTACTACGCCTCAGAACTGCCTCACCCGACGAACGGGACTACTCGTTGGCAAGTAGACAGCATGTCCGGCTTTACCCGACGAACGGGACTACTAGACAAATATCCAGATTCGTAACTACGATTGCAAGCCCATGCAATCCTGAGTGCGCAGTCACAGACCTGACACGCCCGGCCTGGATACTTGGAATAAAGGGGCTAAGACCATTGCACTGATTGCCCAGCTTCTGGCTCGCCATCGTCTTGGAAGAGATGCAATTTGAATAAAAAAGCTCGGTGTGAGTAAAGGACAGGCAAATAAAGGTGCATGACGCATGTCAGAGCGCCAGCATTCCACAGCTTCCGAGGATCAATACTATGACCAGGTTGCACGTTAAGGAGATCGCCTCCCCCCAGAACAAAGCTCCCACGTACAAGTACTTGCAGCGTAGAAAGCGAAGTTGTGTTGTTGTTGAGTAGTTGTTAGTTGGACTTCGAAGTTCGCTGCTTGACCCAGAGACCTAGCAAGGTGGGACCACTGTAGACACTGGCTTTCCCTGGCTATATCAATGTAGAAGTAAACAAACATCCCTTTCGTTGACCATGGCAAGTATCTGCGACCATGCGAAGCTGGTAGTGCGAAACAAGCAAACTTCCGTGGAGTCTGTGAGCAATACCGAACCAAATACAAGCATTGGCCAGTGCCATCCGATTTCAGCTTGCGAAGACCAGAGGCAAAACTTGGAGGCATTAAAGGGATCGGCCGCTTGCGCAACAGGGACTCATGAGCCTTTTCCAGTCACTTGGCAGGGTGGGGCTGCAACGGCGGAGAGCATCTGTAGACATGCTGCAAACGTGTCCTTGTAAAACCGGAATATTCAAGAAACCAAAGATCTGTTCCGCGAACTGTGCCATTCATGAACATGGAGTGAAACATGACAGGCCTTGTGCCATCCGTGTTTTTTCGCCCAGACTGCCAACAACGTGCGGAAAAGACCGCAACCCTCACGCTTGGGAGCAGAGCAGAGTTGCTTAGCAAGTGAATATCTCCCCCCCGGAATTCGGACAGGGCCAACTCGTGTATAGCGCCTGTAGTTTAAAAGCCTGTATCACCACGACGTGCACAAAAAAATCGTGACTTAGCAAGTCTCAATGCAGCATTGGCAGCACTCCCATGCACAACCAGATTTACGGCTTGAGCTGGTAGCGCTTCAGCGGCAGCAGCAGCAGCAGCAGGAGCAGTAGCAGTAGCAGTGGCAGTGGCAGTGGCAGTGGCAGTGGCAGTGGCGGTGGCAGTGGCAGTGGCAGTGGCAGGGGCAGGGGCAGGGGCAGGGGCAGGGGCAGTCGCAGGAGCAGGAGCGGCAGCAGGAGCAGTAGCCGTAGCGGCAGCAGGAGCAGTAGCTGCAGCGGCAGCGGCAGCGGCACCGGCAGCGGCAGCGGCAGCAGCAGCGGCAGCCGCAGCAGCAGCAGCAGCAGCAGCAGGAGCAGGAGCAGGAGCAGGAGCAGGAGCAGGAGCAGGAGCAGGAGCAGTAGCAGTAGCAGTAGCAGTAGCAGTAGCAGTAGCAGTATAGCAGTAGTATCAGGCAGTAGCAGTAGCAGTAGCAGTAGCAGTAGCAGTAGCAGTAGCAGCCGCAGCCGCAGCCGCAGCCGCAGCCGTAGCAGTAGCACTAGCACTAGCACTAGCAATAGCAATAGCAATAGCAATACAATAACAATAGCAATAGCAATAGCAATAGCAATAGCAATAGCAATAGCAATAGCAATAGCAATAGCAATAGCAATAGCAGCAGCAGTAGCAGTAGCAGTAGCAGTAGCAGTAGCAGTAGCAGTAGCAGTAGCAGTAGCAGTAGCAGTAGCAGTAGCAGTAGCAGTAGCTTTAGCTTTAGCTTTAGCTTTAGCAGCAGCAGTAGCAGTAGCAGTAGCAGCAGCAGCCGCAGCAGCAGCAGCAGCGGCGGCGGCAGCAGCAGCAGCAGCAGCAGCAGCATTTCATTCCCCACGCCGCATGACTCGCATGACGTCCATGTCTGCTTAGCGAGCTAGCGTCACGTCTTTGTCGTGACGGATCCTCTGTTGGGATCTGTGACGGGCACTGTTGCCTGCATCACACTACTATATCCGATCACTCAGATTCGCATCTTCAGCATCAGCACAAGCCTTCATAGCGAAGCCATATCACATAAGCTGCAGTTCGCTGCACTTCCAAATCATCAGATGTGCAGCTGCTCGCAACACGATTGTCATCAGTATGCCTGCTTCTGTTCGCTCTGTAGAAAGGCTGGCCATTCAGCACAGCACGATAGTGCCCCTCAGTTGGTGCATCCCCAAAATGCAAAGCCATGGCCACGACCTGATAGGGTGCTTGGGTACATTCCAAGTTATGGCGAAGCTCATCACTTTCCTCTCGGAATACAGGCACATGTACTGTGGACAAGTGGCCTTTCAGAGGCCGTGGATCGCGCTGCATTATCCCCTCCTCATTGTGAAAGCGCAGGAGCTGCAAGCACAGATATGGTGCAGGCGCGGTCAGGGCATGTGTGCAGGACTGCGTGTGCCACGCATCCACGCACCATTGCAGATGACATGTCTCGCCTGAGCAAAGGGGAACGGGGATCGGTAGATGGGCAGGTCCACGATCCAGCACGCATAGGTGTGTGTCCCTGAAGCGACCGAGCCTCCCAGCAGGGAGCGTCATAGTCAGCGGGCCAGCTTAGACACCTCGGAAGGTATCCGAGGAACTCACAAATATCGTGCTGCCGGTTGAGCTGTGGCCACTGCCCGAGTAGCAGTCTCCAAGGCAGAAGTCGGGCAACCTGGATAGAAGAAGTGGACCGTGTGGAGTCAGGAGTGAGGGTGTCGAAGCACTTGTGGAGTGCTGGACTGCGATTGCCATGACGCTGCAATTGAAGAATCGTCCAGAGAAGAGTGTAGATTGAAGCGTTCATGTAACAGGTAACAATGATTGTGGAGATTCTGGAGGTTCAATCGCAAAAGCAGACTGAGGCTGAGGCCACGACATGAGGTTAGAGACCCTGGCGTACTTGGTCTACCAGAGTGTTGAATTGCGGTCGCTCCTTCCACAATCTGCACCCCAGCAGGTGCCACGCCGCTTGGCCTATCCACTTCTGGAGCGTGCACCATACAGGGTCGCCCAGTGGCCTCAACGAGATCTCCATGCGGAACTGGATCCATTCCGAGGTGGGCTGCTCCGTCATCTTCTTGTAGCTCCTCAAGCGATGTAGGGTTTCCTCGCTGATCCCTTTTCTCATTTCCACGGTCTGCTTGAGCAGGTCGTCCGTGGCTACTGCTACTGCTACCGCTACCGCTACCGCTACCGCTACCGCTACCGCTACTGCTACTGCTACTGCTACTGCTACTGCTACTGCTACTGCTACTGCTGCTATTGCTATTGCTACTAAGCTCCTTGGCTCTGCCCGCAGGTAGAGAAAGAGATGATGTATCAACAGCCGGGACCCTGCCACTCCCAAGCTAATGGGTTCTCTAAAAGCCTCCGGGCCCCCAATCTCAACACAGCTGTAGGCTGCATGATGGCCATTCAGCATCATTGGGCTCCCAGCCGTGAGTTTCGGTCCCACCATTGACCGTGTGTCCCCACAGGGAGGACAGCTTCCCGACTCAGCTGCCTCACCGAGGGCACCGCAGACAGAGTCCTTTCTTTGATGCAAGTGCAACTGCTGCAGCATGTAGGCCCATCCATGCTTTGCTGGCCCGCAGCCCTTGGAGAGATCAAAGCCTGGTAGCCGACCCTTTCTCATGTCGCCCAAGGAGAGCCGACGCACTGGTGGAACAGCAAGAGCGAGTACTCGATCCCGCAGCTCCCGCGCCAAACCGAAGCCGGCAGCCAAGTTCACCAGCAGCTCGCCTACCACTCCTCCGTTTCCAGACAGCGACAGTTCTGCCGGAGCTGCAAAAGCCATGGCTGTGGCGCGAACCACTGCTGCGCCATCCGCAGGACCCCCACGTCCCTTGCCGGTCAATATGCCACCTGCACGTCCGCCGCCGCCAATGCAAGCTTTCTCGGTACCCAGCAGCACATGCAGAACCTCACTCGTCTAGTGCTGCAGCAAGAGCAAACCATCGCCTCCCTGCGACAGGATGTGACCCTCTACCTCTTTGTCAAGACCGGACAGGGCAGCATTGTATCTCTGCTCCACCAAACGGCGGAGAAGTGGCGAGCGGAGAAAGACAAAACACCTTGCACCCTGACTTACTCCCTGAAGATCG